>JAJAGP010006686.1:0-19248 GCA_025084515.1 Ancistrus triradiatus | reverse complement strand
CACACTAAACTCAGACCAGATACAGATCAAACTCAGACCACATACAGACCAAACTCAGATCAGATACAGATCAAACTCAGATCAGATACAGACCAAACTCAGATCCAATACAGACCAAACTCAGATCAGATACAGATCAAACTCAGATCAGATACAGACCAAACTCAGATCAAAAACAGATCAAACTCAGAGCAGATACAGACCAAACTCAGATCAAAAACAGATCAAACTCAGAACAGATACAGACCAAACTGTTATCAGACTTATGTTAAATTTATATAAATACATGAGATTTACATCAAACTGACAAACCTGGATTCACATAAAACTCAGATTATATTCTCTGAACTCACACAACATTCACATCAAAGATAAATCAGACTAGATGAGAGAAAACTCAGATTCAGATTCAGACCAAGTCTTCTAGTTTATAGCACTCAAACAACTGTATCAGTGTTAAACTCAGACATATTTACTTTACCGTCATAGGGTTCTTGCACAGAGCCCACATTGGTCTCAGTTCCACTGGCACAGTTTATTGTTGAGATCCCTGAAGGCGACAAAGAAGCAAGAAGTTAGTTAATAAAAAACTATTTGCAAAAGTAAAGCGCTAGCCCGTCACTACAGGAACCTATGTTCGACTCCAGGTGGTGCCTTCTGGCCAGTCGGGCATTGCATGCAAACCTAATTTGGCTGTGGCTATGTTTTATTTTTATTTTATTTTTTGGGGGGGTCATTTAGGTTTTATTCAAATTGTTGCAGATCATGGTTTGTCATCAAAAAAGTTTTATTAAATTACTTTCATAAGTGGTTTCAGGCCGGCACAGCGATGGAAGCAGTTTGCATGATCGCCTCACATCCCCAGAGGTCCCTGGTTTGATCTCGACCTTATGCTCTGCCTGTGTGTTATTTACATGTTCTCCCCAAGTCCATGTGGGTTTACTCCAGGTACTCCTTTTTTACTCCAAGGACATCCGTTAGTTTAATCGGTCGCTCTAAATTGCCCCGGTGTGTCTTTTACTAGTATCGTTATATCCTAGTTCTTGTTTTGGTCCCTCGTGTCTGAAAATGTTTTTATTATGTTTTTTGTTAAATATTATTAAGGCCATTTGTATGGTTTTTAGAGATGATTCATGTAGTTGTAGAACAAACCATTATGTACCCTCAGTGTCATGGATCTGTACCACTTACCCTCAATAAAAGACCTCCTGTTTCAAAAATTGAATTAGGAAGGCTTGTTAAAGGAATACTTTTATACTTCTAACTTGAGTAAACCATATTTCAACTTTTACTTGCCTTTTTTTGGAAGATTAGTAATATTTTTACTTCAGTAAAGAACTTGCACACTTGTGCCAAATCTGATTATTATTATTATTTCAATAATCTGTCTGTCTGTCCCTCTGTCCAATGTTGCTCTAACTCAGGGTGTCCAAACGTTTTTTAAAGGGGGCCATATTGGACGATATCAAAATACCTAAGTGCAGATCTTTCTTTTCAAAAAGTTTTGCATAAATTACTCAAAACATTGTATTCAAATATGAAAAACACAACCGTAAAGAACAAACAATATGTATTAATCTGCTGAATTTAATTTTATCTAAAGAGTGAAAAATACCACAGCTTCCCACAGATTATTTAGACTGAACATCTTCTTTGAAACTAATTACGTTAGGAAGGTTTTTTAAAGAAATACTTTTATACTTCTAACTGAGTAAACTATATAAACCATTCTTCAACTTTTACTTGAGTATCTTTAAGTATCTGATAAATCTGATTATTATTATTTGAACAATCTAATGATCCCCCCCCCCCAGGTGTTTGTACCTGTTTTTTTAAATATATATTTTTTATCTGACTATGTCACGTAATAACACTATCTCTTTTTATGACCTGGTGTTTGTTTTGTTGATGAACTTTGGAATTTGTGTAACAGCATTCCCCAGGCAGAGAGTGAAGCCCCATATGGAATTTAAACACCTTAGAGGAAATGGAAACTCATGCTTATCTGGTCATACGTAAACCACTCCATATATTACTCTATCAATGAGGTATATAACACACATGACTTTTAAACATGCCTTAAGTCTCTGTTAACTGAACTACATAATTATTCACTCTAATCTCTTTATAAAAAAGCTTTATGTGATTTTGAACAATAATTTACATATACACTCACCGGTCACTGAATTAGTTACACCACCTTGTTTCAACACTCATTCTCAATTTGATCAGTTCCACTTACCATATAGAAGCACTTTGTAGTTCTACAATTACACTCTGTAGTCCATCTGTTTCTCTACATCCTTTGATCGTCCCCTTTACTCTGTTCTCTAATGGTCAGGACCCCCACAGGACCAGCACAGATCAGGTACTGTTTGGGTGGTGGATCATTCTCAGCACTGCAGTGACACTGATTTGTGTTAGTGGTGGTGTGTTAACTCCAGCGGCACTTCTGTGTATGATCCACTCATACACTAACACACATCAGAATGATCCACCACCCAAATAGTACCTGATCTGTGCTGGTCCTGTGGTGGTCCTGACCATTAGAGAACAGAGTAAAGGAGATGAACAAAATACGTAGAAGAACACATGGACTACAGTCCATCCATACAAAGTGCTCCTATATGACAAATGGAACTGATAAAATAGACAGTGAGCGTCGAAACACTTTATGTACCTTATAAAGTGTACTGCGAATAAACAGACATCCGAAGGCAACAAATGTTTAAAGCGCAAACACATAAAACAGAGCTACAGAACATTGATCCAGAACAGTAAAGCATTAATTTTTATCAACTTGTTCAACATCTGCTACCAGTAAAACTCAAATCTTTCTCTCTGCCACAGATGCACTACAAGCAAGAGGAAAATTGGAGGATACGCCAACATCAAATTGAAGTGCTTAACCAAGACGAGCCACCAGAAAGAGGTATAGATATTTTTTTCTTAAGATAATCACCCAACTCCTGGTCTTAACAGTGATGAGGACCATAATATTTGACAATTATTTTTAATGATTTTATATAATGGTATAACATTTTTACCCATAGTTTCCAAACGTGCTTACCAATAGAGCCCCATACACCATGAACACACAGGCAGACCAGAACGAATACAAAATAAAATAAGTTCATGTTGTCCACGCAAAGCAGATCCGGACAGCTCGGTGTCTTCCTTCACTTCTGATCGTCTCACTTCAGGTCAGATCAGATTCTGGCAAAAGTACAGGGTGGGGACAATCAGGTCAGTTCGTATTCCACCCCTCCATCTCTTCTCGGTTGCTCGCCATAAACCGTAATGACTATTACTGAGGTGTAAACATGGATCAAAGGTTGCTGATAAACCAGAGCTGTGGTAATGTAGGAAAATCAGAAGGACCATATCTGAGCAACTGCATCGGTAATGCTGCCACCTGATTGGCACTGAAACAAAGACGCTGGGTGTCTAATTTATCTTTACACCAGCTATCTCTAACCACAGTTGTTATGTACACCAGGGAAATCAGTTTTATTTATGTGTTCTACTTCCTTAGAGCGTTCCAGCAATTTTCAACCTCATCCCTATCAAGAAAATTATTGTAATAAATATTATCAGTAAACAGGAAGAAGCACCTGCCCTGATTTTGAACTTAAATAAATTAAGCCTGTGTTTAACTTCAACAATAACCAATACCACGGGACAAAACAGAAATGTTGAGCCTATAATCACAAGTGTTTGCTTGTGTTGAGAAATAGCATAATTCTTTTTTTCCTTTTAAGTATTTCCTTTGCTCTTAATATCCATTGCGCAAGGAGACCCCAATGGATTTCAAGTCCATTGCCTTAACCACTCAACCACGACTACTGTAAAGGATGCAAAGATGTGCAGGTTCGAATCTTGTCGACTACGAACTGCTTCCTTTTTATCACACATCAGTTTCCTTACTAATACCTTTATAAACATGATCTGACTAAAGTATTATGACATTATGATAAAAACAAGAATTTGAGTCCATAAATCATGATTATTTTGCAGTACAGACCAACAACCTGCTGTTTACACAAATTGCTGTGCAACCTCCTGGTGGTACATAGTGGTACTACAGAATAAGGGTAACCAGCGGAAACACGACTTTTAAAGGTAAAACCGGACTAACAAACTGGATTACTATAAATGTGCTTTCACAGTAGCGAGTAATCCCCAGCACTACCGATGATAACGAAGTCAAAGACAGATTTATTTATTTATTAAAATTTAAAATCTGGGCAGAGGCTCATAGAGTAATGAAAATATTTTTTACATAAATTCTCTTTTTTAAAGAATATGTCACGCTTTATTTCAGTAGGTTTACATTATTTTGCATACTTGAAGTAATGCATGTTGCATGTTATATGAATGCAGATGATCCCACTGTTCATAAAACTTTTGTACACATGTTTCATGGGTAATGGGTAATGAACTGAAATCAATTCATAGTCGGCAGGATTCAAACCTGCGCGGGAAGACCGCAATGGATGTCTAGTCCATCGCCTTACCCACACGGCCACAACTACTGTTGGTCATTAATTTCCTCGGATAAGGGATGTGTTTCTTTTCTTGTTCTGTTAGACTTAAGTGCAGCATTTGACACTATAGATCATGATGTTTTACTAAACAGACTAGAAAATACTGTAGGTATTAAGGGATCAGCACTTTCTTGGTATAAATCCTACTTAACCGACCGGTCCCAGTTTGTTCATATAAATAATCTATGGTCAAAGCTCTCAAAAGTGAAATATGGCGTGCCTCAGGGGTCAGTGCTTGGCCTGCTTTTATTCTCTCTGTACATGCTGCCACTAGGCTCAGTTATTCGTTAACATGGCATTAGTTTCCACTGCTATGCAGATGATACACAGCTGTACATATCAGCCAAACCTAATGACAGCCTTACAATCAACAAAATTGAGGATTGTGTAAAGGAAATAAAAAATTGGATGTTATTTAATTTTCTTTTACTTAACTCAGATAAAGCTGAGGTTCTATTAGTGGGACCCAAGGCTGTGAGAGACAGATTGGCTACATCCTAAATCTAGATAGCTGTCCAGTATTACCCAGTCCATCTGTAAAGAACTTAGGGGTCACATATGATTCAGATCTATCCTTTGATGCACACATTAGCAGCATCACTCGAATTGCTTTCTTTCAGTTACATAATATCGGTAAACTTAGAAATATCCTCTCTTTTAATGATGCAGAGGAACTGGTTCATGCGTTTATAACCTCAAGGTTGGATTACTGTAACGCCTTACTTACTGGATGCTCCAGTAAATCTATAAATAAACTTCAATTAGTTCAGAATGCATCCGCCCGAGTGCTAACTCGAACTAGAAAATTTGATCATATCACTCCTGTTCTATCATCGCTACACTGGTTACCAGTTAAATTCCGCATTGATTATAAAATACTTCTTATTAACTATAAATATCTACATGGCCTGGCCCCACATTATCTGAGTGAACTCCTAGAGTTTTACAATCCAACTAGTCTACTTCGTTCACAGGGTACAGGATTTCTTTTAGTTCCTAGAATTAAAAAAGTCACAGCAGGGGGAAAGGCTTTCTCATACATGGCCCCCGAACTATGGAATAAACTTCCCACTTTCGTTCCAGACTCAGACACTCTCCAAAGTTTTAAGTCTAGCCTAAAGACATAATTATTTACACAGGCTTTTGACTAGATTTAGACCAGGATGCATGGCTTGGGTCACTGGGGCCGGAGACTGGAGTCATGTCTGGCTTGCCTGCCTTGTCCGCTAGCCAGAAGTGTCGAGTGGACGGTCTGGCTGAACTGGGCTTCGGTCCTCGTGATCTTGACTCGTGCATCCTTGCCTTAGAATAAGGGCAGAGCTGGGGGTTCATAGTCAAAAAGTCTTATGGTGATCAGAGACGTTGGGTTGCTGTCTTCTGCCTTCCGTGGGGTTGCCGATGTCTCATGTGATCCCTCTTGGCTGTGTTACCAAGAGGAATCACATATGCAATATGCTGCTATAGCTAATGCTGCCGGGGTCTCATGCTACACTAGGCATCAGTGATTGTTAATAGACACTGTGCTCTTAATCAATAACTAATTACATTTTCTTCTGTTTTTCTTCTCAGAGCTGTGTTCCGGTACCAGTTCCAGCCCCACACATGATGTTCATCCGCTGCAGCTTTTTTCAAGCTGCTTCCGTCATCAGCTCCAGCCCCACCTTACCCAGGCCACTTAATGCCGATGTGCATATTTCACATTCTATTTGAAGTATGACTCCATGACTTTAGCTTCGTTCTTAGATTTATCATCTACGCCGCCCAAGGAGGTTGGGTCTCTTTTTGAGTCTTGGTCCTTCCAAGGTTTCTTCCTCATAACACTTAGGGAGTTTTCCTTGCCACTGTCGCCCTAGGCTTGCTCAATTTGGGATTGGACGTAGATATTAGGAGATAATCTAAACTTGTAAAGTTGCTTTGAGACAATGCTCCATTGTAAAAAGCGCTATATAAATAGATCTGACTTGACTTGACGCTGACCCAAGCTAAATGTCTTTGGACTATGGGAGGAAACCAGAGCACCCGGAGTAAACCAGGGGAGAACATGCTAAACTACACAATTGAAGAAGCGAATCTGTCAAAGAAGATCCAGAATGCGGCAGCGGATGGCGAGGAAACTTGCCATAATAGCGGTTCTCGCTAGCTTTGTACGTTATTTACATTTACAGCATTTAGCAGACGCTCTTACCCAGAACAACTTACAATTTATACAATCTTACAACCCAAGTAATTGTGTGTTAAGGGCCTTGCTCAAGGACCCAACAGAGGCAACTTGGCAGAGGTGGGATTTGAACCCTGGAACTTCTGGTCCATAGTCCAGTACCTTATTTGCTAGGCTACCACAGTCCCATTTATTCATTACTTATTATTTAGTTCAACAACACATTGTCTGCCCATTTATGGAGACTTGACAGTTTAACCTGAGTGGCACGGTGGCTTATGGGTAGCACCATCGCCTCAGAGCGAGAAGGTCCTGTATTCCTTTCTGTGTGGAGTCGCCATGTCCTCACCGTGTCTGCATGGGTTTAGTCCGGGTTCTCCGGTATCCTCCCACAGTCCAAAGACATGTAACTTACGTGCACTGGAGATGTTAAATTGCCCACAACTGTGTTTAATATTGAACGTGTACTGATGAAACATGTGTATCGATGTTACCTTGTTCCTGTCCTGAATATAGCCTAGTGTGCTGATGTATAAATAAACAATCAAACCTTGTAAACCTACATAAAAAAACTAAAACAATTTTGTATAAAGTCAGTGGTGGAACAAATGCTCAGATCTTTTATATACCCCTGAATAGTTTAATCTACGTTTAACACTGCATACAACAACTGATCGCATTTAAGAATAAAATAGGAACCTTTCCAAGCACAAACCGTCAAATTTTAGAAAGAAATTTAATTCTGGTCTTCAACAATTTATTACAGACAATTCAGTTAGAATACATGTTGGATAAATAATAAATATAATAATAAATCTACTTTTTATAATCAAACTTAAAAAAAACACAAAGCCAAGGCATTACTGTACCCCTCAACTTCTACCAGCTCCTCCTGGTGGGTCCCCAGCTGTTCCCAGGCCATATATATAATCCAGCAGGTCCTGGGTCTACCCTGGGGCCTCCTCCCAGTTGGTCATGTCTGGTATACCTCCAGCAGGAGGTGTCCAGGAGGCATCCTTAACAGCCAAGTAAACTGGCTTCTCTCAACATGAAGGAGCAGTGGTAATCTGGGAGAGCTCCTCCAGGATCACAGGGCCCCTCACCAGATCATGGAGAGTATGCCCAGCAACCCGCAGGAGAAAGCTCAGTTAGGCTGGTTGTATCCGCACTGTGGTCTGGTACAACGGCCACATTTGTGCCAACGCTGCACCCAACCTACAGTCGATCTCACGATCCTTTAAGACCCTGAGATACTTGAACTCCTTCAGGTAGCTCCTCACCCCCTAACCGAATAATAACTATGACTACAATTACTAAATAATATTTAAACAAAATGCATTCTGCGATATTTGGCTATCCCAAGTCCACACTAATAGAGTGCTCTGTGACTGTATATTCGCTTTCTTTTCATCTTTTCTTCACGATGTTGTTGCCAACCAGGCTGTTTGGAATTCATCTTCAATAAGTGTGGGTTCATGTTCAGGGTCTGTTCAACAATGATACTGTCATTCACTTCCACTTGGTCTGGGTAGAGCAGTTGGTTCGGAGTAAGAATTAATGTATATTTGTATAAATATATACTAATAAAACTCTACATTTACTCAACAACGTCAGGCTACAGACCTTGGCGTTGAATTTAAGGACGATCACATCAAACGTTTCTTGCCGAACAGGAGGTTTAATTGAGGTCAGACTGGAGCTTGATACTGATTCCCTTATTTTGGATTTTGGGTGCAGATGAGCTCCAAAAGCTTCCAGAGCTGTTGTTCGCTCGGCTCCTACAGGACACATCTTTAGTTTCTCGGTCAATAAGCGAGGCTTTGATAAACCAAGCAGAGCTGAATATCCAAAAATATCTGTGGAAGGCATGTGGAGATCTTTCTTTTTCAGCACCTTGTGCTTTCTGCTCTCTAGGACAGAAAACAGCTCCTTGAACAAGATGTTACATTGTATTTACATGCCTAAAGTTGCTCTTTGTTGTAAGAAAGAAGCTAAAATATGTAAATATATATATTTGTGTTATTGAATGGTGATCCTTAATGTAGATGCATGTGATCCGTCCACAGAGGTAGCTGTTTCTCTGGATGGTCTAAAACATATGAATATTATAAGAACAACTGATCAGTTAGTGACATTAGACAGTAGTAGTGAACTAACTGTGCTTTAATAAATCAGCAGAATTAAAATACATATTTGTTAAAGTCAGATATAATTTACATTTATGACCATTCCAGCTCCATTTTTAGTTGGACTCTCATCATCGTTGCATCTCAGCAACTTGCGCTTTCTGCCCTGTCAGATAGAAAACAATTTCTGAAACGGGATGTTGTATTTCTAACAATAGCAAGAAGGGTGTGAGGATTTGATTTTACCATGTTTGTGTCTGTTAATGATGTGATGAGAAGCGATTTGTCTGGATGTAATGTGGCTGCAATCGATCCATCCAAAGCTGCAGATGTTCCACCAGGTCTTACCTGACCAGTAATGCAACATAACGGTTAAATAGGAACCAAAAACAGGTTAGTTTTTTTTTTTTTTTGAACATCTGTTTATTGTTTTTTCGTACATCAAACAATTAATACACATAATTCACAAAAAACATCGACAAGTCACATCCAGATATACAAGTTTAACATACACAAAACTTGACAGTATTGACACACAAGCACATACTCACATCCACATCCCCCAGGACAACCAGTAATAAATCAACTAATAGGTATGGCTGCTAAATCTGATTTTGAATAAGACCTGTTGCATTAAAATCAATTATAGGAACAAGTACTCATGAAGGTAGTTGTTGCCTAGCCACCACATAGTCAATAAAGGGTTGCCATGTACTATAGAACCTCTCGGTGGAGCCCTGTAAAGTAAACCTAAGTTTCTCCAATTTAAGATGCTGCAGAACATCATCAAGCAAAGCTGTGTAAGCAGGGGGCTGAACTTGCTTCCAATTCAATAAGATTGACCGGCGTGCTAAAAGGGTGACAAACTTACTGACCTGTAGGCTGGGCCCACTAAGGGGACTCCCCGTTCCTTGCACCCCTAACACAGCTAACACTGGATCAGGTTCGATCCTGTGGCCCAAGACATCAGACAAAGCTTTGAATATAGACTTCCAAAAATTAAATAACCTTGGGCACAACCAAAACGCGTGTCCCAGCGTGGCAGGAGATCGTCCACAACGATCACACATAGGGCTTATGTTTGGATACATTTTAGACAATTTTACCTTTGATAGGTGAAGCCGATGTAAGACCCTAAACTGTATGAGACCGTGCCTGGCGCAAATAGATGCTGAGTGTACTGCTGCCTGTGCTTCCTTCCATTGCTCCTCTGTTAATGTAATGCCCACATCCTCCTCCCACGCAGATTTGAAAGAAACAAGAGGTGCGTCTGAACGTTCAGACATAAGGTTATAGAAACGTGAGATCACACCCCGAGACGAGGGGTCAACCGTGAAGAAAGAATCCATGTCGGTGCTATTAGGTGCATTGGGAAATGTTGTTGTATTAGATATTATATAATTGCAGATTTGCAAGTATCGGAAGAAATGAGCTTGAGGCAAATTAAATTTCTTGCTTAAAACTTCAAAACAAGGAAATACTCCATTCACATAAAGATCTTTCATTGTTTTTATGCCATTTTGCGTCCACAATTGAAAAGCGCGATCTAATAGCGAGGGTTTAAAATGGTGATTAGAATCAAGTGGAGTAAGGAGAGAAATGGCCTGCCATCCGAAATGTTTTCTCAAGCTTGTCCGAATTTTGACTGACTGTTTTACAATCGGGTTACCTCCAACAAATGCCATAGACTTGGGAAGGAAGGAGAATAGCAATGCACTCAGGGAACTGGGAGAGCATGAGGCCCGTTTAATTAGCAGCCAGGCAGGTTGGTTGCTAGGTTCATAGGACCGGCTCCAGTAAGAGAAGACACGCAAATCACAGGCCCAATAATAGAGTTGGAAATTGGGGAGTCCCATGCCACCCTTCTGCTTTGGTCTCTGTAGGAAGTCAATTCTAATTCGGGGGGGTTTCTTGTTCCAAACAAAGTGTGTGACAGCTCTATTCAGCTGTCTAAAAAATGACTTCTTGATGACGATGGGGATGCATTGAAAAAGAAACAGGAACTTGGGAAGCACGTTCATTTTAACGGCGTTGACCCTTCCTGCCATAGATAAAGGAAGGTGAGACCACCGTGCAAAGTCTTGGATAGTCCGTTCAAATAGTGGCTTAATGTTCTCTTTAAACAAATCAGATATAGATCTAGGAACAGTGACACCCAAGTACTTGAAGTCCTATTCGCCAATCTAAATGGAAAATCGGAATATGATAGAACCTGTGCTGTTTTATTAATAGGAAACAGCTCACTCTTTGATAGATTGAGCTTATACCCGGATATCCTACCAAAGTTCTTTAAGACTGACAAGATGACTGGGATTGACTCAACTGGATTCTTCACATACAAAAGCAAATCGTCAGCGTACAGAGAGACCTTGTGTTCCTTCCCTCCCCTGAGCAGCCCCTGATAGTCATTATGTTGGCGTAGGGCAATTGCCAAGGGTTCAATGGAGAGTGCAAATAGTAGAGGAGAGAGGGGACATCCCTGTCTTGGGGGAAATATTTAGATTTAAAGGTATTAGTCTGAACAGAGGCAGTGGGCGAGGCATAGAGAAGACCCACCCATGAAATAATTTATAAGATCCAGGATCAAGTGGGTCCTTATCCCGTTTGGGCAGGAGAGAAATGCAGGCCTGATAGAAAGTTGGGGGAAGAGTATTTGCATCAATCGATTTGTTAAACACTTCTAACAGTATGGGAGAGAGTACTCCTATAAAGGCCTTGTAAAACCCAGAGCTAAACCCATCCGGTCCTGGTGCCTTGGAACTTTACATGCTCTTTATTGAATGGTTCAATTCCTCTAGAGACAGGGACTTTTCCAATTGTGCTTTGTCTTTTTCTGATATCCGTGGGATGTTCAAATCAGCAAAAAAATAATTTATCAAAGTGATATCGCCCTCTGACTCTGAGGAATATAAGTGAGTGTAGAACCGTTCAAATTCCATATTTATATCCTGTTGATCTACGGTTATCTGTCCAGCGCTGGACCGAATCTCCGTAATCATTCTGGATGCAGCTGATTGTCTAATTTGCAGAGCCAAGAGCTTTCCACTTTTCTCTCCATGTTCATAAGACCTATGATGGGCCCATAACAGTTGATGAGCTGTTTCATTTGTGGATAGATCAAATTCTGTCTGGAGTATCAATCTTTCTTTTTATAGATCAAGGGTAGGTGAAGTGGCATAACGCCGATCCACGTCTAAAATCTGATCAGTAATACTGGACATACGTTTTATTCACAATTTATTGACAGCCGCACTGTAAGAAATTATTTGTCCCCGAAGGTAGGCTTTCAAAGCTTCCCAAACGGTGCTTCTAGATACATCCCCTGTGTTGTTATTGGCTAAGAAGAATTTGATCTCGGATGTTATCCTTGAAGGATTCATTTGCCAGCATGAGATTATTGAAGCGCCATGTTCTAGGCATGACTTTGTTCGGGAATGCCAATCGCATTAGCAGTGGAGCATGGTCAGAGATTACTATGGCATCGTAGTCACATTGCCTAACTGTGGGGAGAAACTTGCAATCAATAAAAAAGTAGTCAATTCGGGTATAACAATGATGAACCGGTGAAAAAACAGAATAACTACGAAATGTAGAATTCTTAAATCGCCAAGGATCTATAATTTTATAGGTGTCAAGAAAAGATTTAATTAATTTGGCAGATTTTGTCATGGGCTGGATGATCTTGGATGACCTGTCTAGTTTGGGGTCCAGAACACAATTAAAATCCCCACCTAGAATTAGATTGTATGTGTTCAAGTCAGGAAGTGAGGCAAAGAATTCTGAAAAGAAAAGTTCATCATCAATGTTCGGGGCATAGATGTTGGCTAGAATTAGAGGAATATTATATAGGTGCTCTACAACTATTACGTTCCTCCACAGTGAGTCGGCAATGACGCTAAATGAGATGAATGGGACTGCCTTGTTAATTAAAATCGCAGTTCCCCGAGACTTAGAATGGAAATTTGAATGATACACTTGGCCAATCCAACCCCTTCGTAACCGACAATGATCTTGATTTCTTAAATGCGTTTCCTGTAAAAAAACGATTTCAACCCTGAGCTTTTTTAAGTGGTTCATAATTTTCCCCCGCTTCACAGCATTATTAACTGATACAACTGATATATTGTCAAGTCAAGTCAAGTCAGATTTATTTAAATAGCACTTTTTACAATAGAGCATTGTCTCAAAGCAACTTTACAAGTTTAGATTATCTCCTAATAACTATGTCCAATCCCAAATTGAGCAAGCCTAGGGTGACAGTGGCAAGGAAAAACTCCCTGAGTGTTATAGGAAGAAACCTTGGGAGGACCAAGACTCAAAAAGGGACCCAACCTCCTTGGGCGGCGTAGATGATAAATCTAAGACCGAAACTAAAGTCATGGAGTCAAAGTTCGAATAAAATGTGAAGTATGCACATTGGCATTAAGTGGCCTGGGTAAGGTGGGGCTGGAGCTGATGACGGAAGCAGCTTGAGTGGAGCTACAGCAGATGAACATCATGTGTGGGGCCGGAACTGCCGGAACACAGCTCTGAGAGAAAACAGAAAATGTAATTAGTTATTGATTAAGAGCACAGTGTCTATTAACAATCACTGATGCCATGTCAATCACTGATGCCTAGTGTAGCATGAGACCCCCGGCAGCATTAGCTATAGCAGCATACCTAGAAAGAGGAGAACTGGTAGGAAACACAGCCAAGAGGGATCACATGAGACATTGGCAACCCCACGGGAGGCAGAAGACAGCAACCCAACGTCTCTGATCACCATAAGACTCTTTGACTATGAAACCCCAGCTCTGCCCTTATTCTAAGGCAAGGATGCATGAGTCAAGATCACGAGGACCGAAGCCCAGTTCAGTCAGACCACCCACTCAACACTCCCGGCTAGCGGACAAGGCAGGCAGGCCAGACATGACTCCAGACTCCGGCCCCAGTGACCCAAGCCATGCATCCTGGTCTAAATCTAGTCAAAAGCCTGTGTAAATAGGTGTGTCTTTAGCCTAGACTTAAAACTTTGGAGAGTGTCTGAATCTCGAACGAAAGTGGGAAGTTTATTCCATAGTTGGGGGGGCCATGTATGAGAAAGCCTTTCCCCCTGCTGTGACTTTTTTTAATTCTAGGAACTAAAAGAAGTCCTGCACCCTGCGAACGAAGTAGACGAGTTGGATTGTAAAACTCTAAGAGTTCACTCAGATAATGTGGGGCCAGGCCATGTAGAGCTTTATAAGTTATAAGAAGTATTTTGTAATCAATGCGGAATTTGACTGGTAACCAGTGCAGTGATGATAGAACAGGAGTGATATGATCAAATTTTCTAGTTTGAGTTAGCACTTGGGCAGCTGCATTCTGAACTAACTGAAGTTTATTTATAGATTTACTGGAGCATCCAGTAGTAAGGCGCGTTACAGTAATCCAACCTTGAGGTTATAAACGCATGAACAAGTTTTTCTGCATCATTGAAAGAGAGGATATTTCTAAGTTTAGCGATATTATGTAATTGAAAGAAAGCAATTCGAGTGATGCTGCTAATGTGCGCATCAAAGGAGAGATCTGAATCAAATGTGACCCCTAAGTTTTTTACAGATGGACTGGGCAATACTGGACAGCCATCTAGATTTAGGATAGATGTAGCCAACCTGTCTCTCACAGCCTTGGGTCCCACTAATAGAACCTCAGTTTTATCTGAGTTAAGTAAGAGAAAATTTAATAACATCCAATCTTTTATTTCCTTTACACAGTCCTCGATATTGTTGATTGTAAGGCTGTCATTAGGTTTGGCTGATATGTACAGCTGTGTATCATCTGCATAGCAGTGGAAACAAATGCCATGTTTACGAATAACTGAGCCTAATGGCAGCATGTACAGAGAGAATAAAAGCGGGCCAAGCACTGACCACTGACCAGGCTTTCTTCTTTAACAATCTGGGAATCAGCCATGAGAACTTGATCCTATTGTAATTACATGAATCAACTTAACATTAAGTTCACTTTTGCACTGAGAAAATGGATGTGACACAAACAACAAAACAGTAAACAGTGAATCCCCTCCCACCCCCCCCCGCCTTTCCCCAACTGAAAGGCAAAAAAACCACACATCAACTTTCAAACACTAAGTAGTTACTATAGACCTACTTCTAAACTTCTATGTAGTTATAGCTCCCCACTTTCTTTAATTGAACGCTGGAAAAATCAGACACAAATGGACATATGTTGCACATATGCGACACGGCATTCCCATAGGGCAACAACACCGGCAGAGAAGAAATAGAAAAAAAATTAAATTAAATTAAAAATAAAATAAAATAAAATAAATAAAATAAAATAAAATAAAGCCAGAGTGAAATTAAGCTGAGAAGCCAAGGCTCCTGTGTATAAAGGGAGCTGCGCAGAGCGAAAGGTGCACCAGTCAGTAAAGAAAATTGCCAAAATAATAATTATATTATTATAATAATAATAATAATAATAATAATACTACAAGTTGGCGAGTTGCTCACAGCACAATGAAACTATTACTGCGGTGCAATCTTCGTACAGTAGAACTTTGCTGCGGACTCTGGAGTGCTAAATTTGTGCCTGGTCCCATTAAAGTTCACAGCGAGAACAGCGGGAAAAAAGAGACTGTACTCAATCTTGGCCTCACGAAGTTTAGCTTTAACTGAGTTGAAAGCAGCACGGCGTTTAGCAATCTCTGCCGGGAAATCCGGGAAGATGTGTACCACAGAGCCTCGAAATGTAAGGCGTCCTTTGCCTTTAGATAATCCCAGGATCCGCTCTTTTTCAGCGTAGTAATGTAGCCGCACAAGTATGGGTCGTGGACGCTCACCTTGCTTTGGTCTGGGGGCCAAAGATCTATGAGCTCGGTCAATAATCACCGGGGAAGTGAAATGTTCAGGCCCCAGTACCTCAGAAAAGAACTCTGCCATAAATCGGGTAGTAGTGGCTCCCTCGGCTCCCTCGGCTCCCTCCGAAACCCCGATAATCCTCAGATTCTGGTCTGGTACAGCTCCCGGACATTAATTATTAATATCGGCACAAAAATAAAATAATTGCTTTGTGCCGATATTAGTAATTAATGTCCGGGAGCTGTACCAGACTTCGACCTACTCCATCGCAGGCTCGACAGGTTAGTTTTACTTTGTGTTGAGCAGAAGCAAGACGTTTGACTTTTACTAAACCAGTTTGTATGGTCCAGCTTCATCCTCTTAGCTGGAACCTCATCAGCATTGTCCTGGAGTCTGCGCTTTTGCTCCGCTTGGCCAGTGGGCTGGAAGGTAGATGTATTAACAGTGTTTGTATGGTCTAGCTTCCTTCTCTTCGCTGGAATCACATCTTCGTTCTCCAGCAGTTTATGCTTTTTGCTCTTCTGGACAGTGGGCTGGAAACAAACTAAATCCATATCATATAACACTTGTAATCGGCAGGATTTGAACCTGCGCGGGGAGACCCTAATGAATTTCAAATCCAACGCCTTAACCACTCGGCCACGGCTCCTGTTGGTTACTAGTATGGGTACGGCTAGCTTAAGACAAACTAAATCTATATAATATAAGAATATGAAAAGATTAAGACTGATTTAAGGAGAAGTTTCTTGCTCTTTCTAAAGTTCATAGAAGCCTTTACATGGTAAGCAAAAAAGACTCGCAGTCGGCAGGATTTGAACCTGCGCGGGGAGATCCCAATGGATTTCAAGTCCATCGCCTTAACCACTTGGCCACGGCTACTGTTGGTCACTAGCATGGCTACAGCTAGCTTAAGACAATCTAAATCTATATAATATAAGAATATGAAAAGATTAAGACTGATTTAAGGAGAATTTCTAGCTAAAGTTCATAGGAGCTCTTACATGGTATGTGATAAAGACTCGTAGTCAGCAGGATTTGAATCTGCGTGGGGAGACTCCAATGGATTTCTAGTCCATCGCCTTAACCACTCGGCCACGGCTACTGCTGGTCACTCTCATGGGTACGGCTAGCTTAAGACAAACTAGATCTATATAACGTAAGAATATAAAATGATTAAGACTGATTTAAAGAGAAGTTTCTTGCTCTTGCTGAAGTTCATAGGATCTCTTACATGGAATGTAATAAAGACTGGAAGTCGGCAGGATTTGAACCTGCGCGGGGAGACCCCGATGGATTTCTAGTCCATCGCCTTAACCACTTGGCCACGGCTCCTGATGGTTACTAGGATGGGTACGGCTAGCTTAAGACAAACTAAATCTATATAATATGATTTGAACCTGCGCGGGGAGACCCCAGTGGATTTCAAGTCCATCGCCTTAACCACTCGGCCACAACTACTGTAGGTCATTAGCATGGGTACAGCTAGCTTAAAACAATCTAAATCTACATAATCTAAGAATAAAAATGAAAGACGTTAAGGAGACGTTTCTCGCTCTTCCTAAAGTTCATTGGATCTCTTATATGGTATGTAATAAAGACTCGTAGTCGTCAGGATTTGTACCTGTGCGGGGAGACCCCAATGGATTTGTAATCCATCGCCTTAACCAGTCGGCCATGGCTACAATTGGTCATTAGCCTGGGTACGGCTAGCTTAAGACAAGCTAAATCTATATAATATAACAATACAATATGATTAAGACTGATGTAAGGAGACATTTCTTGTTCTTGCTTATGTTCATAGGACCTTTTACATGGTATGTAATAAAGACTCGTAGTCAGCAGGATTTGAACCTGCGTGGGGAGACCCCAAAGGACTTTTAGTCCATCACCTTAACCACTTGGCCACAAATACTGCAGGTCACTAGCATGGGTACGGCTATCTTAAGACAAACTAAATCTATATAATATAAGACTATAATATGATCAAGACTGACATGAAGAGACGTTTCTGGCTCTTGCTAAAGTTCATAGGAGCTTTTAGATGGTATGTAATAAAGATTCGTAGTCAGCAAGATTTGAACCTACGCGGGGAGACCCCAGTGGATTTCCGGTCCATCACCTTAACCACTTGGCCACAGCTCCTGTTAGTCACCTGCATGATTACGGCTAGCTTAAGACAAACTAAATCTATATAATATAAGAATATAAAATGATTAAGATTGATATAAGCAGACGTTTCTTGGTTGCACAGCCATTTGTGGAACAGCAACGTTTTTTGGTCTGTACTGCAAAATGATCATAAACTATTGACTCAAGTTCTTGTTTGGTGGTATTTGTTGTTGGTGAAGTCAAAGACAGATTTTGAATTTATTGAAATCTGTCACGCTTTACTTCAGTAGGTCTACATTATTTTGTGTACTTGAAGTAATGCATGTTGCATGAATGCAGATGATCTTATATATGAATGAAGTGAAATTAACTCACAGTCGGCAGGATTCGAACCTGCACGCAGAGACACCAATGGATTTCTAGTCCATCGCCTTACCCACTCGGCCACGGCTATTATTGGTCATTAATGTTCTCGGATAAGGGATGTGTTTCTTTTCTTGTTCTGTTAGACTTAAGTGCAGCATTTGACACTATAGATCATGATGTTTTACTAAAGAGACTAGAAAATACTGTAGGTATTAAGGGATTAGCACTTTCTTGGTTTAAATCCTACTTAAACAATCTAAGGTCAAAGCTCTCAAAAGTGAAGTACGGCGTGCCTCAGCGGTCAGTGCTCGGCCTACTTTTATTCTCTCTGTACATGCTGCCACTAGGCTCAATTATTCGTAAACATGGCATTAGTTTCCACTGCTATACAGATGACACACAGCTGTACATATCAGCCAAACCTAATGACAGCCTTACAATCAACAAATTGAGGATTGTGTAAAGGAAATAAAAAATTGGATGACATTTAATTTTCTCTTACTTAACTCAGATAAAACTGAGGTTCTATTAGTGGGACTGTGATTATCTGGCAATGAACAAACAAAGGACACGAGGGTGTGTTCCAGGTGTAAGTATAAGAGATGCTATTTATTAAAACTTAATCCCAATTGAAGTCCAAACAATCCAAACCCAAAATGATAGTGAAGAGAAAAAAAAAACCATACCCATCATATGCAAATGCAAGTTACATTAAGACTGATATAAGGAGATGTTTCTGGCTCTTGCTAAAGTTCTTACATGGTATGTAACAAAGACTCGAAGTCGGCAGGATCTGAACCTGCGTGGGCAGGATATCAAGTCCATCACCTTAAACCCTCAGCCACGGCTACTGTTCGTCACTAGCATGTCCTTTTTGAACATGGCAGAGATCGACGCTGAAGCGCTGCAGCGATTGATCACCCTGAGGCGGTTAAACTGAAGAAGCGTCCCTTTTGAACAGGGCAGAGATCGGCGCTGAAATATATTGGAAGTGGGATTCAAAATATATTGCAAGTGGGATGGCATTCGATTACCTTTATTAAATATTTTGGAAGTAGGATTCTAAATATATCGCAGGTGGGATGGCATTCCATTACCTT
>JAJAGP010006685.1:0-19248 GCA_025084515.1 Ancistrus triradiatus | reverse complement strand
CATGTGCAAGTATTTCAATTTTATTTAAATTATTTAAATATCTCATAAGTGTTTCTCATGCTGACCACTTGCCCTTGAAATTTGCAGTATTAGCCAGTATATAAGCTCACTGGACAACAAATTAGTCATCTTGCGTGTTTAAGGGTGGTAGTAACTTCAAGCTCCTGCAGATGGTGTTGCATGAGGATGATGGGGCTATAAACACCTAATAGGTGTTTGACGGGATTCGTAGTTGAGAAGAGGTGGTACAGTGCAGTGAATGTCTCGTTCGGTGTGTGGAAAATGGGTCCAAAGATGGTATTGATTGGCAATAAAGGAGTGATTGCATTTTCCCGTGCCAAAAGCCATAGTGTGAAGGAAGTAGGTGAATTTGTATATTCTTTTGCTCACAAGGTTCCCCAGTTATAGCAGGTGAGAAGACACACAAACTGGACTGTTCATGACAGGAAATGTGTTAACTGGTGAGATACGTCTATGATTGTATATGATAATAATTTCTGCCTGTATGTGAATGATGCTAGGTGTCGTGTACATTGAACACATCTGGATCTGATTGATTACACATCTGGACTGGCCTGCCAAATCCCCAGATATGAATCCTTTTGAAAATCTGTCGGACTACCTGGAACAACAAGCAAGATGCCCCAGGGAAGGCAACCATGACATCTGGCCGAACTGCACAACTCTTTGATGAAAGAGTGGCTGAACATACAGTGGTGCTTGAAAGTTTGTGAACCCTTTAGAATTTTCTATATTTCTGCATAAATATGACCTAAAACATCATCAGATTTTCACACAAGTCCTAAAAGTAGATGAAGAGAACCCAGTTAAGCAAATGAGATAAAAATATTATACTTGGTCATTTATTTATTAAGCAAAATGGTCCAATATTACATATTAGTGAGTGGCAAAAGTATGTGAACCTTTGCTTTCAGTATCTGGTGGGACCCTGCTTTAGAGACGGTTTTGTAACCTTTTCCAGCCTGATGAGCATCAACAACTCTTTTTCTGAGCTCCTCAGAAATCTCCTTTGTTCGTGTCATAATACACTTCCACACACATGTGTTGTGAAGAGCAGACTTTGATAGATCCCTGTTCTTTAGATAAAACAGGGTACCCACTCACACCTGATTGTCATCCCATTGATTGAAAACACCTGACTCTAATTTCACCTTCAAATGAACTGCTAATCCTAGAGGTTCACATACTTTTGCCACTCACTCACTAATATGTAATATTGGAGCATTTTCCTCAATAAATAAAAGACCAAGAATAATATTTGTCTCATTTGTTTAACTGGGTTCTCTTTATCTACTTTTAAGACTTGGGTGAAAATCTGATGATGTTTTACGTCATATTTATGCAGAAATATAGTAAATTCTAAAGGGTTCACAAACTTTCAAGCACCACTGTAGATGTTGCCTACATTCAGAAACTTGTCCAGCCCATGCCGAATCAAATCACAGATGTTATTCACGGTCATTACATACTATTAGATACGTTTTAGTCACAGGCGACCCATTTTTGTTGTACAGTGGGCTTATTATTTACATTTACAGCATTTAGCAGATGCCCTTATCCAGAGTGACTTACAAGTGATACAGTCTTACAATCCAAGCAGTTGAGGGTTAAGAGCCTTGCTCAAGGACCCAACAGTGGCATCTTGGCAGAGGTGGGATTTGAACCCTGGATCTTCTGGTCCATAGTCCAGTACCTTATCCGCTAGGCTACCACAGTCCTCATGCCCATACGTTCACAGTGAGTCCATATCTCACACCTAATCGCATTCACACATGTGGACAGGTCCACTCGAGCACTGGACTTGCATGAGTAAGTGCTGAAAAGTCTTACTTTAGATCACTCCACCATAGTGAAAATGACTGAGGTCTTCGAAGAGACACTTTAAAGAGGCACATTGTCCTGCTGACAGTGTGATAAGCCTCTTAAATGAGAGTAGGTGGTGTATGGGGTTCAAACAGAGCCTAGTTCACTGACTACACTGCTGTTTGAGGTTCACTGTTAAACTAGAAGCTGTTATACACGTTCATTTTACAGAATTGTGTTTATACAGAATGGCCCCTCGGTCTGTGGTCAAACTATTCACAGATATAGGTTGTGGTAAAAAACCTATTTTAACTTCCAAAACAGCAGATTTTAAATGTATTATTGAATTGTATTATTAAAAACACCTCTTGGCTTGTGATTGGACGGCTAACAAAAGCCTTATCATTAGTTCTCCTCTTTTACCACATCTTTGTGACGTAAAGGTGGTATTATAGTCTTGACAACAAGCAGGGAGGAGAACCGCTTTAAAGTGTGTGCAGAGGGGAAAGGCCTTCGGGGTTGGACATTATGGATGTTGGCAAAATAGTTTGGTTAGCAGAAAAACAAATTCGCAAGGTTCTTGGGAAGGAAGACCCAGGTATGTGTAAAGGTGTTTTGTGGATTTGAAGATGACCTCCTAACAATATAAGTTACTACATGACATTTTGGCTAAAAAACTGTATATTAACAATATATTTAATGTTAGGTCAGCACTGGGTGAGTCAGAGTTACTTATATAGTTCTACCGTTACTTCAAAAAGAAAAGTTTGTCAAGTGTAAAGAAAAACAAAACCACTTAAAATAAGGTATATGCAGTTTCGTTGCGAAAAGTGTCATGTCAAAGTTACTTGTACTTATCCTGAGTTTTTTGCCTTTTTAACCCCACTTTTTACTGGTCAGAATCAGTGGCGTCTCATCCAGGGCACGCTCACGCCACCTCCGTGTGTTCTCTGGGGATAGGCACCAGATATGCCTTGGGTGGGATGCCATTCTATTACAAGCTTAAGTAGGGGTCCTGTGCTAGCGTTGGATGACCTGTCCCCAACAGTTGTGTGTTACAGCCAGTGACATCCAAAAGAAGTGTCTGTACATGAGAATGAATGAGAAGTGAGGCGAACAATACTTGGAGGAATGGCGGTACTGTAGGGTATGCCTAAACATCATTTCATTTGTGTGGATTCAGCATTGTGCTCAGCACAGGGCTAATTCATGTTTTGTTCCCTGGAACTTTCTATGTATTTGATTTTATTTCTCATTTTCACTGGTTGAATCCACAGATGTGGGACCCACATGCATTTAGGGCCGACTGTATTTCATTTTGTTGAGTTTCTAAATAATAAAAACATAAACTAACACGATAACCTAAATATGTCATCTTAAATTCTAATGGGCCAATAATATGAATTTCCTAAATTAAACATACTGGAAAATTAAACATAAAATTTTGGATGCCTTTTCGCATGATCCTGAAAAATCACAGAACTTAATTGACTTGATAGGCCTTATACAAGTCCAGTGCAGAAGGTTCCAGAGATTAATTCATTCTGCCACTTCAAACTTCTCAGAGTGTTGGTTTTCACAAACATAACTGTTTCATGAATGTAATTCCATTATCCAAAATATAATTAAGAAACGGAATGTAATGGAAACTGATCAAGACAACATCTGAAACGTCAAAGAACTCTCTGATAGATACACTGGTCAGGTAGGCTAAATAATAATAATAAAAAAACTTCATATTGCTTCACTCAAAAGGATCTGCAGGAAAGTTTGGTTGGTACAGCGCTGTTGGTGCTCTGCTTCACTGTACTGTGTCGCTTTATAACATAATTTGAATGCAGGCATCATCAGAAGAAAATCTTACATGCAATTTCATCACAAAATCAACATCTGAAGTGTGCAACACAACACTTAACTTAATCAGAGGTATCCTGGAATCAAGTTCTGTGGTTTGCTGAAAAGCAATTTAAAATTCTTGTCTACGTTTGTGAAAGATGTGTTTTGAGAAAAATCATACTTGTGGTAACTTTTAATCATGGGGCTGTTTTTCTTGTTCTTTTGGGTTGTGTAACAGCCGCTCCCACTGGAAAGATTGTGTGGATAGAAGAAAGAATGGATTCTACTGAATAGCACACAGCCAGTGAGGAAACTATTTCTGAAAAGATGCTGGATATTACGACAAGACAATAATCCTAAATAAACCTCAAAATCAACCTTGAATTACTTCAGTGAATAAAAGAAAAATGTTTGGGCCATGCCTTCATAATCCTCTGAGCTGTGGGTAGATCACAAACATGCTGTGCATGGAAGATGTCCTGAGAATGTTGTGGAATGAACTACAAAGGTCTTTAAGCTGCGTCAAGAAATGTTTGACTGTGATTTCTGCCAATAGGAGTATTATTAACTGACCTGATGCCAATGCCCTTAACTAATAAGTGCAAGGCCCTTATTAGTTTTGTTTGACTTGGATATTGTCATATTTATAACACGTCCCAGACAAACCTGAATAACATTGTCTGCTAAATAACTCAGTGTAAATGAATCTTTTGATTTTGACTTCTCTCATTTAGCAGGTCAGTGTTTGAATCAATTAATCATTGTGTAGCTCTCTCATGACTGTTTGGATCCTCAAACAGGTCAGTGTGTGAGTTAGTGAATCTTTCAGCCACCACTGAGATTTGCTTCTCTCTTACAGTCGTGATTAAAAGTTTGTGAACCCTTTAGAATTTTCTATATTTCTTCATACAGTGGGGCAAAAAAGTATTTAGTCAGCCACTGATTGTGCAAGTTCTCCTACTTAGAAAGATGAGAGAGGTCTGTAATTTTCATCATAGTACACATCAACTATGAGAACAAAATGAGAAAAAAAATCCAAGAATCACATTGTAGGATTTTTAAAAGCATTTTAATTGTAAATCATGGTAAGAAAATAAGTAGTTAGTCACCCACATACAAGCAAGATTTCTGCTCTCCAGACCTGTAACGTCTTCTTTAGAAGCTCTTCGGTCCTCCACTCTTACCTTTTCTTAATGGCACCCTTTTTGACCTCGTTATATTATAAAAGCCCCCTGTCCCACAGTCTCAAACAGTCAGACTCCAAACTCCACCAGCCAAGAGCTGTCGAAGAACCCAGAAGACAATTGTAGACCTGCCACCAGGCTTGGGAAGAGTGAATCTACAATCGCAAGCAGTTTGGTGTGAAACATCAACTGTGGGAGCAAATGGAAGAAAATGGAAGACATACAATACCATTGATAATCTCCCTCATCCTGGGGCTCCACAAAGATCTCAATCCCCTGGGTCAAAATGATCATGAGAACTTAGCACAAATCCCAGACTACCTTTTTAAACCAAAACGGAGGAACCCTGATGAAATGACCTGCAAGAGCTGGACCAAAGTAACAAAGGCTACCATCATACAACACTACGGGCCAAAAGTTACTCAATCCCTGCAGTGCCAGGCCCTTCCCCCTGCTTAAGCCCTTACATGTCCTGCTCGTCTGAAGTTTTGGCCAGTAGATCATAATGGATGATCCAAAGAGGATTGGGAGAATATCATTTGGTCAGAATGAACCACAATAGAATTTTTTTGGTAAAACTCAACTGGATGAAAAGGATGCTGAGTCACATTCCAATAGCACCATACCTCTACTGTGGAAGCATGGGGTGAAAACATCATGCTTCTGGGCTGTTTTTTCTACAAGGGGACAGGACGACTTGATCTGTGTTAAGGAGAATGAACGGGGCCATGTATCGTGAGATTTTAAGCCAAAACCTCCTTCCATCAGTGAGGGCATTGAAAATGGAACGTGGCTGGGTCTTCCAGCATGACAATGATCCCTCGGGCAATGAAGGAGTGGCTCCGTAAAAATCATTTCAAGATCCTGAAGTTGCCAAGCCAGTCTCCAGACCTCAACCCCATAGACAATTTGTGGAGGGAGTTGAAAGTCCGTGTTGCACAGCGACAGCCCCAAAACATCACTTCTCTAGAGGAGATCTGCATGGAGGAATGGGCCAAAGTACCAGCTACAGTGTGTGCCAACTTGGTGAAGACTTACAGGAAACGTTTGACCTCTGTCATTGCCAACAAAGGTTATGTTACAAAGTATTGAGTTGAACTTTTGTTATTGACCAAATACTTATTTTCCACCATAATTTACAATTAAATTATTTAAAAATGTTACAATGTGATTTCCTGGATTTTTTTTCTCATTTTGTGTCTCATAGTTGAAGTGTACCTATGATGGAAATTACAGACCTCTCTCATCTTTCTACGTAGGAGAACTTGCACAATCAGTGACTGACCAAATACTTTTTTGCCCCACTGTAAATATGACCTAAAACATCATCAGATTTTCACACAAGTCCTAAAAGTAGATAAAGAGAACCCAGTTACACAAATGAGACAAAAATATTATACTTGGTAATGCTGAGGAAAATGATCCAATATTACATATTAGTGAGTGGCAAAAGTATGTGACCCTTTGCTTTCAGTATCTGGTGTGACCCCCCTGTGCAGCAATAACTGCAGCTAAACGTTTCCTGTAGCTGTTGATCAGTCCTGCACACCGGCTTGGAGGAATTTTAGCCCATTCCTCCGTACAGAACAGCTTCAGCTCTGGATGTTGGTGGGTTTCCTCACATTAGCTGCTCGCTTCAGCTCCTTCCACAGCATTTCCATTGGATTCAGGTCAGGACATTGACTTGGTCATTCCAAAACATGAACTTTATTCTTCTTTAACCATTCTTTGGTAGAACGGCTTGTGTGCTTAGGGGCGTTGTCTTTCCGCCTGACCCACCTTCTCTTGAGATTCAGTTCATGGACAGATGTCTTGACATTTTTGTTTAGAATTCTCTGATAGAATTCAGAATTCATTGTTCCATCAATGATGACAAGCCGTCCTGCCCAGATGCAGCAAAACAGGCCCAAACCATGATACTACCACCACCATGTTTCACAGATGGGATAAGGTTCTTATGCTGGAATGTAGGGTTTTCCTTTCTCCAAACATAACGCTTTTTTTAACCAAAAAGTGCTATTTTGGTCTCATCCATCCACAAAACACTCTTCCAGTAGCCTTCTGGCTCGTCCACGTGATCTTTAGCAAACTGCAGACGAGCAGCAATGTTCTTTTTGGAGAGCAGTGGCTTTCTCCTTGCAACCCTGCCATGCACACAATTGTTGTTCAGTGTTCCTCTGGGCTCCTCTGTGACCTCACCAACTATTACGCCTTGCTCTTGGTGTGATCTTTGTTGGGCGACCACTCCTGTGGAGGGTAACAATGGTCTTGAATTTCCTCCATTTGTACACAGTCTGTCTGACTGTGGGTTAGTGGAGTCCAAACTCTTTAGAGATGGTTTTGTAACCTTTTCCAGCCTGATGAGCATCAACAACTCTCTTTCTGAGCTCCTCAGAAATCTCCTTTGTTTGTACCATGATACACTTCCACAAACAAGTGTTGTGAAGAGCAGACTTTGATAGATCCCTGTTCTTTAAATAAAACAGGGTGCCCCCTCACACCTGATTGGCATCCCATTGATTGACTCTAATTTGACCTTCAAATGAACTGCTAATCCTAGAGGTTCACATACTTTTGCCACTCATTAATATGTAATATTGGATTATTTTCCTCAATAAATAAATTACCACGTATAATAATTTTGTTTCATTTGTCTAACTGGGTTCTCTTGATCTACTTTTAAGACTTGTGAAAATGTGATGGTTTTAGGTCATATTTCTGCAGAAATCTAGAAAATTCTAACGGGTTCACAATCTTTTAAGCACCACTGTATAAACAAATGTAAAGTTAAACCATGAACATGAGCACGTTTTTTTTTTAACAGATCTGTCTGAGTAATTTAACTGAAAAGTCTGAAATGTCTCAAGATGCAGAAAAGACCCAAGTTGCTTCTCTTTGTGGGCTGCCTTTCACTCTGTGGAGTAAGACGGATCATTCAGACACATCTGATGCACAGCAATATTCAGAGCTGTCACCAAGGTGCAGTCCTCCCACGTAGACAAAAGGTTTAATAGAAGTATTAAAACTTACACAAATATAAAGCTATCACCATTTTGGTTGTTTCTCATAAATGCAGTGCTGGATTAAAGCAAAATCTCAAACTCTAAGACCTCACTGTGGAATTAATAATGCAACTGACAAGTGATTTAGTGGGGATTTCCTCTCATTATTTGGAAAGCCTAATTAGCTCGGACACTTGCCATCTCCGACTTTCCTAATTCAAGAATGTCTGCTTATTGTTTATTAGCCTGATTGACTGTTGATTAAAACAAGAATATTTCCAAGTGCCTTATCACTCTGGAGGCTTGGTGGCTTTATAGTTACTTCTTGTAACTACTTGTAATTTTTGGGGCATTGCATAATCTGGGTGCCTTACATCTGCTGAGTGCCATAAGTTCTGAAAACATATCTACTAAACTGTCTGTATCTAAGGTTTCAAAATGGCCAAGAAAAAAAAAGATTGCTTTTATTGTGGTTTTCTGCTTGGTTCAAGAGTTCTTATCCCGAACCATAAACATACAGACACAATTTTTTTTTTTTATAAGCTCCTTTATTTTCAGTTGGATTGGAAGATTCTCTGTTTTCTACCATCTTTTTGGCTCTTATACGAATGCTGTAAAATACAGACCTTGTTTATATACTTGCCATTGGTTTGTGAGTTTATAGCGTAGAATTAATGTACAGTAGACAGAGCCAAGACATGTCAATCACTGTTTACTACTTTTTCACTATTTAGGCTATTTGGATGCATAACTTTGAATACATTAAATATTTCTAACAATTAGCAATGAGTCTTGCGTTCCATGTTCTACTACTTCATACATGGATCTGCCAAGAACCAAAAAGCCCACTTGCAGTAACCATTCTCACCGCTAAGTTCTATTACAAAACCATACCCAAACTGAGACTTCAAAGAATTCTCAATCACCCCTCTATCTCTCTCTAGCTCTATCTCTCTGTCACTTCTCACGCACACCCACGTACAGCGTCAGTCTGTCGCCATCCCACCCGGCGGAGAACGATAAGCAAGGCGCCAGACTCGAGCCTCCCCATCTCAGCCTCTGGTTAAAGTGTGTGCATGTGTGTGTGTGGCCCTATGTCAGACTTTCAATGAATTAGAGGCCACAAGGTGTCAGAGAAATCCCCAGCTCTACTTCTCAAATGAAATGAGAAATATCATGGGGTAAAAATACATCATCCAGTATAGGTGTTACACCGTGGTACTGATTCAGGAGCAGGTTTTGCTCAAAGCATGTTAGTAGACAATGTTCAGAAATGTTCTGTGTTTAGGGAACTAGTGTGACATCAGTTTTCCTCCCTTGTCATGGGCTTATTGAAGGTGTTGTTCTTTGGGGATGAAAGTAATTGAATGCAATGACGTCAGGTTAATTCTCTGAACCCTTTTTTTTTCAATAAACAGCTTTTGACTTGTTGACAGTCCTGTCAGACTGAGGACATGTTGGGATTTGAGTTGAACAGAAGGTGCTAGAACACAAAGTTCTATCACCACCATTTAAAAAATGCAAAGTTGCTGGGTGACGATGCCGAGAATCAAGTCACTTTGCCACAGATTGACTTTACCTGCTATCTTGACCAGATTTAAAGTCATAAAGAGCCATGGTAATGTGTTAATTGTTTTACACTAGATGGCTTAAATATTGTGAACACAATGCCCTGTGCTAGAGGATCTCATTCCAAAGCCATAAGCAGTGATATGGAGTTGGTCCTCACTTGACAGCCACTAGATTTTGGAGTGAGCCTGCAGGGGTTTGCTCTGATCCAATTCCAAGAGGATTGGTGAGGTCCAGAGCTGATTTGGGGCAATTAGGCCTGGCTGGAAATTGCAATTCCACTTTGCCTCAAATGTTTTTCTTCGGGTTAAGGTCAAGGTGTTTTGTATGTAAAGTTCTTATTACTACAGAGGCAATCACACTATTGTTATCCAAAAGTCTTATTTTTCTTCTTCTTCATCTTATTATTATTACTATTATTCCACGTTTTTGTCAGGCTATCAACTGCCTTTTTTCGAGATATCGACCCCATTCCAGCGCCAATGCCTCCAGTCTGGTCGGGAATGGTGTGCTTGTATAGGACCTTTTGGTTTTACATAGGAAATGAATGGGCCCAATGTTAACGAATGGGGAAAAATAACATTTGAAGCTAGAGAAACAGAATTTGGCAGGATAGTTAAGGTCATAATGGAATAGGGTTTTTGTGGTTTTGGCAATGATTGGCCCTTGGGTGGTGGTTCTGGGGCACCTCAAAGTGATTTGGTCGCTGTGTTAACGAATTTGAGTTTTCGGCATATGGCAATGAAATTCAGCGCGCTTGGTCCTGGGTGCACCCTGAGGAGATGTGATGCCCCTTGGGCCCCTTAGGTATGTTCAGGGTTGACCATTGCAGAGTGGCAATAACATTTGCATTTTCGTCAGAAAATGCACCTCTCTAGTTTTAACAGATCTCTCAAATCTGTAAAGTACTGCAGCATCAGAAGTTCACCTTCACTGGAACTAAGGGGCCCAAAAATACTATACCCTCCAATCATTACCAACAAAACTTTACAGGATACTATGCATTTGAATGGAAGTGTTCCACTGGCATCCACCAAATCCATATTTATGTGTCGGACTGCCAGATAGTGAAGCATGAATTATTAGTGTATCCAGTGATCCAGAGCCCACTGGTGTGCTTATACCACTTTCGCTCATGCTTGTCATTACACATGGTGACCCAGGGTTTGTGTGGCTGCTCTACCCTGTAAACACAACCCATGATGTTCCATATGAACAACTCATGTGACATCAGAAGCAGTTTAGAACTCAGTAGAGAGTGACAGATGGTTTCATGCTATAAAAATTTTGCTTTTGTTTAGCCTATAAAACAACAACAGTACAATACTTTATACTTTACAATAACAGTATTTAAAGTCGACAGTTCTATCAGGGAGAAATTCTGAAAAAATAACATGTTGGAAATTCTCTGACCGTACCACATTAAGAGTCACAGAGCTGTTCTGTATGTCCAGTTTTACTGTCTTTTTTGGGAGATTGCATGGCTGTATACTTTACAGTGGGGCTTGAAAGTTTGTGAACCCTTTAGAATTTTCTATATTTCTGCATAAATATGAGCTAAATCATCATCAGATTTTCACAAAAGCCCTAAAAGTAGATAAAGAGAACCCAGTTAAACAAATGAGACAAAAATATTACACTTGGTCCTTTATTTATTGAGGAAAATGATCTGATATTACATAGTAGTCAGTGGCAAAAGTATGTGAACTTCTAGGATTAGCAGTTAATTTGAAGGTGAAATTAGAGTCAGGGGTTTTCAGTCAATGGGATGATAATCAGGTGTGAGTGGGCACCCTGATTTATTTAAAGAACAGGGATCTATCAAAGTCTGCTCTTCACAACACGTTTGTGGAAGTGTCAGGACATTTGTCCATGAGCTGAATCTCAAGAGAAGGTGGGTCATGCAGCAAGACAACGACCCTAGGCACACAAGTCGTTCTACCAAAGAATGGTTAAAGAAGAATAAAGTTCATGTTTTGGAATGGCCAAGCCAAAGTCCTGACCTTAATCCAATGGAAATGTTGTGGAAGGACCTGAAGTGAGCAGCTAATGTGAGGAAACCCACCAACATCCCAGAGCTGAAGCTGTTCTGTACAGAGGAATGGGCTAAAATTCCTCCAAGCCGGTGTGCAGGACTGATCAACAGCTACAGGAAACGTTTAGCTGCAGTTATTGCTGCACAGGGGGGGTCACACCAGATACTGAAAGCAAAGGTTCACATACTTTTGCCACTCACTAATATGTAATATTGGATCATTTTCCTTAATAAATAAATGACCAAGTATATAATATTTTTGTCTCATTTGTTTAACTGGGTTCTCTTTATCTACTTTTAGGACTTGTGTGAAAATCTGATGATGTTTTAGGTCATATTTATGCAGAAATACAGAAAATTCTAAAGGGTCATATATGTGTGCATCTTTGATTGTGTAAGTGGTAACCTGTTAGTTTCTGTCAGTGTTTATTTGCAGGTGCTGACTAATATCAAACCAATAATTTGACTAGTTTAAACCTCAAGGGACAAAAGACAAAAAGATATAGCGGTTTCCTCTAACTTAACCTGTTGTTTGTTCCTTTCAGGAAGGTTGTTCAAGAGGTTGCATAAGACGAATGTAATCAAGGAACTTTTTCATCCCATCTGGGATGTAACTGGGTTGTGAATACGTCAAGTGCACATTGTAAAGAAGGCAGCATAGAATGTACTGGAATAATGATATCTAGCACCGTCAAGAATTCCTGCACTCTACAAAATTTCCATGTAAAATTACAGTAAAATACTGGCGTGGTCGCCAGTATTTTACTGTTTTTTTACAGTATTACTACTGTTATTTTCTAAAACAGTTAATTACTGTAAAACTGATTACAGTATTCTACAGTAGAATGCAGTTTAAAGGTTAATACTGTAGCTAGACTTTTCAGTAATATACTGTAGTGTAGCTATAACACTATCAACAATCAACATTGTTACCAAACATTTTATTATTTTAAAATGTACAACCAATGTATAGCTATTTTGAAATGCAGACATATACTGCAAATAACAACAATTCTTTAATCTTTATGGTCCAGAATTGAGATCTAAAAATGCAAATACCACTAAAATACCTAAAACAAAAGAGGGTAAAGAATAAAGCAAGTGGCATTTTCATGTCACAGGAATATTTACTGACAGGTTGCAATGTATGACAAGTTGTAGCTGCATCAAATATTTCAGAAACCAAGGTAAAATCATTTAACTTAATGAAAATAATTGCAAAAAACCCAGTCTCAGGGCATCAGTGTAAATCAAATAAATAAATAACTACAAACAAGTCATTCTTTTAAACAGGCACAAGTGTGAAAACTTTGATCAATGAAAAAACAAACAAACAATATACTCAAAGTTATACAGAACATAACCTGGCCTGGTTTCGTTTTGGTATACGGTGTCTACGTTGACTGATCACTGCAATAGACAGGAGAAATTGAGATTAGAGAATATGAAATGTAATAACTATAGATGAACAAAACATGAACCTATAACTAACCTTTATGAAGTGCCACTCAAAATCCATCAGGTTTTTTAATAGTGTCGCAACATGTGGATTTACTGTCTGTGTCTTCTTCTGGACGACCTTGCCTGTATTTTTAGAAACAATCTTTCCACGGCTGGAATTTCTTCTCTGGGTTAATCCCAATGAAGCGCCTAAAACAAACAAGCCAAGATCAGGGAATGCAATAACTCACATAAATTAACATGAAATTACAACAAATTGTAAAAGTATTAGCACTTGAATAATAGTAAAAAAAATTATACAGAACTACATTGTAATAGAATGTACCTTTTCTTAAATTGGCATACATGCATTTTAGTGACAAATACCTGTGAAAACCTCAATGACTGACCCTAAGCGTATACAACAAAGTGACAACCAAAGCTGCAGCTGGCTACATTTCTACTAACTAAACACCTTTTAACAGATCCATTATCCTATCAGTCTACAAACAGTTGCTGCTACAACCCCTGGCAAAAAGTATGGAATCACCAGTCTTGGATGAGCACTCATTCAGACATTTCATTCTGTAAAACAAACTCAGATCAAAAACATGATACAATAATAAGGTCATTCCAAAGTGCAACTTGTTGGCTTTCAGGAACACTCAAAGAAATGAAGAGAAAACATTGTGGAAGTCAGTGAATGTTACTTTTATTGACCAAGCACAGGGAAAGAAAAAAATATGGAAATCACTCAATTCTGAGGAAAAAAAAAAAGTATGGAATCACTCAAATTGGAGGTAGAAAATAAGAAAAACACACCCAGTCAATTTCCTTTCCCTAAATGAACACCCCTGCCTCAGAGTAGATCTGCTCGTTAGTTCTGCAGTTAAAAACACCTGCAGTTCATACACCTTGGAGGGCTGCTGGACGAAGTGGAGTGGCAAGAACCATGGCTCCAATAAGAGAAATGTCTCTTGAAACAAAAGAGAGGATTGTGAAACTTCTTGAAGAACGTAACTCTTCACGCATGGTTGCTAAAGATGTGGGCTGTTCACAGTCAGCTGTATCCAAGATATGGACCAAATACAAACAGCATGGAATGGTTGTTAAAGCCAAGCGTACTGGTAGACCAAGAAAGACATCAAAGCGTCAAGACAAACAACTTAAGGCCATTTGTCTTGAAAACCGAAAAAGTACAACTACACAGATAAAGCATAAATGGGAGGAAGCTAGAGCCAATATATGTGACCGAATCGTTAGAAATCGTCTAAAGGAAATGGGATTTCAATACAGGAAAGCTAAAAGAAAACCATCATTGACACCTAAACATAAAAGAACAAGACTGCAATGGGCTAAGGAGAGGCAATCATGGACTGTGGATGACTGGATGAAAGTTATCTTCAGTGATGAGTCAAGAATCTGCATTGGACAAGGTGATTATGCTAGAACTTTTGTTTGGTGCCGTTCCAGTGAGATTTATGAAGAGGCCTGCCTGAAGAAAACAACCAAATTGTCACAGTCCTTGATGATATGGGGCTGCATGTCAGGCAAAGGCACTGGGGAGATGACTGTGGTTAATTCTCCTATCGATGCACAAGTTTACACTGAGATTTTGTACAGTTTTCTCATCCCTTCAGTTGAACAGATGTTTGGAGGTGATGATATAATTTTCCAAGATGACAATGCATCTTGCCATAGGGCAAAAACAGTGACACATTCAGTCGATGTCATGGCCTGCAAATAGTCCAGATCTCAACCCAATTGAAAACCTGTGGTGGAAATTGAAAAAAATGGTCCACAAGAAGGCTCCGACCTGCAAAGCTGATCTGGCAACTGCTATCAAAGAGAGTTGGCACCAAATTGATGCAGAATACTGTTTGTCACTCATCAAGTCCATGCCTCAGAGACTGAAAAGCGTTATAAAAAGCCAAAGGTGGTTTTGCAACTAAATACTAGTGATGTATTTTGAATGGTCTTTTGTTTATCTGTTTTTTCATGATGCATACTTTTTTCCCTCGAATTGAGTGATTCCATATTTTTTCCTGGCTTTTCAATAAAAAAGTAAACATTCACTGACTCCCAATGTTTTCTCTTAATTTCTTGAAGTGTTCCTAAAGCCAACAAGTTGCCTTTGAGAATGACCTTTATTATTGTATCATTGTTTTGATCTGAGTTGTTTTCAGAAGAATGTTCGAATGAGTGCTATCCACGGACTGGTGATTCCATACTTTTGCCAGGGGTTGTATGTCAACAGCCATTGAAAGTTGTAACAGTGTTGTCTACCCACGTTGCAATATGACTATAAACCCTAGTGAAAAAGTACACTCCCAAATCAGAAAATGTTGGGACAGTAGTAGACCATCCATATAAAAAAACCCCGGTTGTCCTTTTTTACCAATTTACTTTGACTTCCAGTCATTGCAAGACAGTATGAAACCTGAGATGTTATATGTTTTCTGGTGAACTTCGTTTTCATTTGTTAATAACATCTATTTCTGCATTTCAGTCCTGCAGCACATTTGAAAAAAAAAGTTGGAATGCCAGCAAGGTAGAGGTAAGTAAGGAATAAAAAAATATGGATTTAAAACAGGTGATGTCAACAGGTTATTGTAATCATGATTTGGTACAAAAGCAGTATCCACAAAAGTCTGAGTTTTGATGAGCAAAGATGGGCAGAAGATCTCCGACTTCTTTGGGCTCGGTGGCATCTAGGATGGACCATCACACAGTGAAAACATGTATTGTGGTCAGACCAATTAATATTCCAGGTCTTTGGAAGAAATGGACGTCATGTGCTCCAGATCAAAGACGAAAAGAAAATAATCATCCAGACTGTTATGAGGAACAAGTCCAAAAGCCAGGCTCTGTCATGGTATGGGGTCATGGTATTACAAAGGCATGGCTGCAGAAGAAGAGAGTACGGGTACCAGACTGGCCCATCTGCACTCCTGACCTATCCCCAGTAAAGTCTGTGTGGAGAATTTTGAAACAAAAATGTGACGACGGCCCTGTGCTGTTGCACATCTGAAAATGTGTTTGTAGGAAGAATAGAACAAAATAACACCTGAAGCACTAAATCACTTGGTATCCTCGGTGCCACAACGTGTGGTGAAAAGGAATGGCATCATTACAAACTGGTAAATGATTTACCATCGCAACTATTTTTGGAATGTGTTGCAGGCTTGACATGCAGGAATGGATGTTTATCAACAAATAAAATGAAGCTGATCAGACAAAAAACATGACATACCTCAGATTCACCCTGTCCTCAATGAAATAAAACTCAGAGTGAATTGCATTTTCCATACTGTCCCAACTGTTTCTGATTTGGGGTTGCAATAAACACTGTACAAAACAAAATAACAGAAAAACTAAGAGCATTATTTTTAGAATGCATTATTGTGTGGATTTTCTTGCTAATTATGTGTTACAGTTTGATACAGAAATTGTATCTCAAAACAGAGTGAATAAATTGCTAAATGGAATGAGTCATAAACAGACTTAATCATAAACAACTACTTGTAAGTGCTCTTTAGTTTAGTTTGGAATCACAGGAACATATGTGGAGGTCTTACCGCTGAATGAACTCCAGTGTCTGTGCTGCCTCCTCTGGGTATTGTAGGTTGAAGATATAAAAGGTGGCAAACAATGCAGCAAGTCCTGAGATTAAAGTTGGCTGGACCCCCTCACAGATAATTGTGCCTTCAATGCTTATCATCCATCCAGTTATGACTTGCTCAGTGCCACCTGTTGCAGACAGAGATAAGAGTTCATTTGAAAGACATAGGTATCATGTGTTGTTCACATACAATACATTTTTATGGACACAAATGTCTTTAGTATGCACAAGTTACTTAAAAATGTTCACTGCAACTGTATATATTTTTTCAGATCTCTTCTGTGTAATCACAAACCACATTCAAATGAGGTTTATATAAGGTCCTTTATCAGGGTTGTACATGACTACAACTTGTGTATGAATGTTCTACAACATTTAATAACCGTGTCTACTCCATTCCTCACTTACGCAGTATCAGACGAGGGCTGGCAGGCAAAGTTAATTTGCTTTCCACGTCTGTTGCTGTGGCAAACTCCTATGAAGCATAGACAAGTGTATTCAGCATTTGAAAATGTGCACATAAGCATTATAGAAAAAGTTATAATAATTATATAACAATTAGATAGCCACTGTGGCTCTATGTGCATATTTATGACGATAAATGTGACACTTAAAGGCCGAAAACTTACTAAAGGCTCTGTTGCATTCAAGGAACGCCTCACAAATACCTGTATATTACTGCAAGTCTTGGAACAAATGGTGCATGTTATCATTTTTGTATGTATATTGCAGGTAAATTCTCACTTGTCTAACAGCACAAAAGTTATTATTTATCATGGGATAAATTAACTTTTACATGTCTGCAATGTAAAACAGAGTCAGATGACTGGCTGCATACTGTATAAAATAAATGATGTCCAGTTTCCAAAACTCAAATGGAAACTGGGTACAATTCAATAAAATTTGGTAATATTAGGCAGGTCTGATCTTATTTCAATAAGCAATCAAAAGACAGAAAATAATGCTTAAAGACTCGAAATTCTAACGGCTGAAAACACACTATTTGTAACCGTTCTCTTGAGCACTGCCACGTGCTTGCTAAGATTAGCATAAATTAAACCTAGCTCACATATTGAGTAACCAAATTCTAAACTTTTTCACAACACAGGCTTTTATTTTCTCAGTACGATATTATTAACCTTTTTGTTGGTTTCTCGAAAGAAGGATGAACGATGGCTGAACGTCAATTGTCCGGGTCAGAGGGTCCGGCTGTTGAGTTTCAGTTTCAGAGACGCAGTTCCAGAGCCTTGGAAATGAACGCATGCGCAGTAGGACATCGCGTGAACTTAGGCGATTGTGCCATCTAGACGTTGTACATGTGTGTATGTTGTGCGCGTGGTGCGTCGTCATGCGTATTACTGTTCAGGAATGGGTGTCATTGCCAATATATTATCGTATAAAATAGTAATAGATGGTAATAATAATAATAATAATAATAATAATAGTAATAATAGTGGAATAGTGGTATTAGTAATAAGCATAATAATATGACCATACTAAGTCTCAGTTCCTTAAGAGATGATTTAGGTAAAAGCCTAGAGCTTAACATATAATGTCAATATAACACAATTCAGAATGAGTCAGGCAAACACCTAGCCTCCCAGCCACATACAAGGCTTTTAGTTTTCAGAAATAAACTAGCATAGACACTTGCACTGCATTATTTGTATGTCAGTGTTACTGGATGTGTCAGGGGCTGCATGGTCACTCCATTGGTCTCAAAAAGAAAATACTGCATTGCACTGTAACATTTTACGGTAGCATGCTGTTAACGATCATTAATTTTTTGGCACCAAAACAAGCATCAGACTTTACAGTATCTAACTGTATTTTGGAAAAACAGTACACTACTGTTAGAATTTAGCTGTTTTTTTACAGTAATTGTTTACAGTGTGGCTAAACATGAAGGGCTTTGAGACCTGGATATATTCAAGGATGGATTGGTCCCCAAACTACACAGGCAGTTACTCTGGTATTTACAGTTTGTGTAAGACATTTTGAGGATGAACAGTGCAAATGAAGGTCATCTCTGCTGAAAACAGAGCTTGTTTCACTCAGGTAGCCACTGCTTCACTGAGCTAAACTAGGTGCACATGTGCTGCTACAGATTATATTGATAGTAACAGATCCTGTCCAGCTGAGATATCCGGTGAAGCTGTCATCTAATGTCTGGTATTAGGTTTTCATTCATTCGTTATTCATTTTCATACTCACATAATGCAATTCAGGGTTAAGGGTTCGGCTGGCCCGGGTTAAGGCCCAGTTGGTAGCACAGGGTGCTTGGCAGGAACCAACCCTGTACATGGCAACAATCCATTGCAGGTCATACCCAGAGTACTCGGAGAAAACTCATTTAGACATGCAAACTCCACACAGATGGAGACCAGTAACTAAAGCAGGGAACTCTGGAGGAATGAGTAGACTTTATTTTATTTTACTGTAAACCTGCTACATTGTCATTCACTTAAACCAAACATCTGTCTGTCTGGGTCTATGCATGTGTCACTATACTCAAGGTGATGCTGTATCTCTTTTCCCTTCGACAGCAATCTGCCTCTTCCTATAAGCCATTATTCTGGCCCGTTCACTAAGTGTTCAGTAAAACCTGCCCTGTGCAGCAGTCATGCACTGAGCACTTGGCAACCAAATATCAGTTGACAAAACCAAAGGACCTCTAACTGTCCTTCTGAATGCAGGTAAGTGAGTGCAGTAAAAAGAAATGCGTTTTATTTTTCA
>JAJAGP010006684.1:0-19252 GCA_025084515.1 Ancistrus triradiatus | reverse complement strand
AGCATTCTTCTTCCTCCAAACACGACGAGTAGAGTTTTAACTAAAAAGTTCTATTTTGGTTTCATCTGACCACATGATATTCTCCCAGTCCTCTTCTGGATCATCCATATGCTCTCTGGCAAACTTCAGACGGGCCTGGACATGTACTGGCTTAAGCAGGGGGGGCAGATAACGAGGTCAAACAGGTGCCATTAATACAAGTAACAAGTGGAGGACAGAAGAGCTTCTTAAAGAAGAAGTTACAGGTCTGTGAGAGTCAGAAATCTTGCTTGTTTGTGGCTGACCAAATACTTATTTTCCACCATGATTTACAATTAAATTCTTTAAAAATCCTGTGATGTCCTGGATTTTTGTTTCTCATTTTGTCTCCCATAGTTGAAGTGTACCTATGTTGAAAATTACAGACCTCTCTCATCTTTCTATTGCACCATCAGTGGCTGACTAAATACTTTTTTGCCCCACAGTATCTGCCTGATACAACTGGTAATTATTTCTAGAAAACAAAAAATGTATAAGTATATATTGTGAATATTTAAATGTTATATTTTATACCTGTAACTGCTATGGAAATCCCACCTGTTTCCAGCCGGATTTTCATTTCGTTTTTTTATTTATGTTTTTTATTTCTCTATCATCTCGCTCCAAGTGACGAGAGAATAGACAATAGTCCAAGTAAATAGTGCAGTGACTCTCAAAACCTCCACATCTATCATACGATGAGTTGCAGCAGTTAAAACCCATTTTATCCCAAGGCATCACCCCCTTTTAAAGATATAGAGCGCATTCAGATGATACTAAAAATGTCCTGCACAGCTTGAGTTGGGTGAAAAACTCAACAAAGTAGGTAACTCTGCCTGTAATTTTCTTAGCAAAGGATGGAAAAAACCCGCCATGTCCGATCCAGACAGAAATAATCTCAGTGAGTAACTCCAGTATATCACAAACTTAGTCACGTCTGGAAAGGGCTGCAGTCAGGCGGCATGACTCAGCAATTTTACAGTGTTATGCCAAAGACTGGACACCCCCGATCAAACAAAATGTTGGCTAGTGAATCTCTGTAGGGAACAAAGGTTATCACCAGTGTCCCCTAAGGTTTTTTGGTGTTGTGGAATTGGTTACTGTGTGTAAACATGAACTGATGCAATTTTACATTCACACAGAGTAGTTCCTCTGTTTTGTATCCATTTTAATAGTACAGTGGTACCTCGGTTCTCAACCACCTCGGAACTTGTTAAATTCGGTTCTCGGCGCAGTTTGACTAGAAAAATGTCTCGGTTCTGGTCGTTTGCTAGGTACTCGGCACACTTGCTTAAACTTGTATGAGTCAGTCGAAACTCGATTCACGATTCAGTACACAGTGATTCAGATTCACGATAGCCCTCGCTCAGTGAAGATCTCTTCTGTATTTATCGTGTTTTTCTTTATTTTTACATCTACAGTACTGTATTCTTAGTGCAAATAAATCTCCTTGGGTTCTAAAAATGCTAGTTAAAAGAACCAACCGAAAGGAAAACCGAACCCTTTTCACCTTCAATCCACTCTTCACTAAATGACATGAGATTTTTCAGCACTATTATGAAATAAGCTTTGTGTTAATGATTTTGACCAAGTTTACATTTACAGCATCCAGAGCGACTTACAATTGATACAGTCTTACAATCCAAGCAATTGTGGGTTAAGGGCCTTGCTCAAGAACCCAACAGTGGCAGCTTGGCAGAGGTGGGATTTGAACCCTGGACCATCTGGTCCAAAGTCCAGTACCTTACCCACTAGGCTACCAAAGTTAATGCAAGTGTTCATGTGTAAAAGGCTCTGCTATAATACAGTATAGACTACATTTACATTTATGTCATTAAGCAGACGCCCTTATCCAGAGTGACTTACAATTTCTTACAATCAGAGCGATTGTGGGTTAAGGGTCTTGCTCAAGGACCCAACAGTGGCAGCTTGGTAGAGGTGGGATTGAACCCTGGACCTTCTGGTCCATAGTCCAGTACCTTAACCACCACTGTCTTGAAAATAGCCGACTAGAAGCAAAGGTACTTCTGGGATTCAAACCCAGGATCTCCTGTTTACAAGACAGGCACTTTAACCAACTAAGCCACAGCGCCTCTACAGGCAGTCCCGGGTTACAACGCAGCTCTGTTCCTACAGCGTGATGCAAGTCGATTTTCATCATACCTCAATTCTTAACATTAAACAATTTCTAAAACTGGAAGAAAAAAAAAAAAAAGTGAAGAATTCCTTACCATCCATCGTAGTTTCTCCCTTATTTGAACGCTTCACAACAGAGGTGCTTCCCGGATTGCCCCTCATACCTATGCCGGCGGTCCAGTACCTACGCGTCACAACTTCGGTTCCGTGTTTTGAACCGAATGCGAGTAACCCGGGGACCGCCTCAGGTCATGACGCATTTAACTCATGATGGATTTGAACATCTCCCCTTCATAAATCAGGGAGCACCTGTACAACACAACCCCATTAATGCATATAATGCCTTATACAGTGTGGATTTTCTGGGGGTCTGGAACGGATTCATTCAACATACATTATTCCTTATGGGAAAACCTGCTCAGTATTTGTCCCTTTCGGTTCTCGACAAGCATTCTGGAACGACGACAACCGAGGTACCAATGTACGTGGTCAGTTTTAAACTAAATTGTCATTGACCCACTACTTCCAGAGTCGAACAGCTGCACAAGACGACAAATAAGGAAGCAGCAAGAAAAGGAAAGTATTAAGAAGCCTCAAAGGAAAGTCTGGAAGAAAGTGGCCGGTACTAACCATCTTTGCAGATTGTGCTGACGAGACAGACGCCATTCTCGAGGTTGTAGCCATTGACACAGGAGGTACAGTTCCTCTCTGACGGGCCTATGCATGTATGACATGTATGATCACACCTGAGACAGCAAGCAGAACAAAGCAGGCAGATGTCAATAATCGTGTCTGAATGGCTGCAAACGGCTTTTGGTGCAAGCTCGGTGAAGCACTGACTTGCGGCAGGACTTCTGGACCCCTCCGCTTTCTGCAGTCTGCTCAGCCATGTAGTATCCCGCACTGCAGACGACCACACAGCGCCACTCCTCTAGAAGGTAGCCTTCTGCACATTTAGTGCACGCCTCGATGCCAGTACCTGTGAACAGGACGTGCATAAACCATCATGCAGTCGGAGCCAGATCATGGCAGACCTACAGTACTGAGCGAAAGCCTTAGGCGTTCTACATTTTTCAGCTTATATTCTGCTTATTCTTCAAGTTTTAGTGGTCACTGTGCTTTGTAGTTCTATAATTACAGACTGTAGTCCTTCTGTTTCTCTACATATTTTGTTAGTCCTCTTTACTCTGTTCTCTAATCGTCAAGACCCTGACAGATCAGGTACTATTTGGGTGGTGGATCATTCTCAGCACTGCACTGACTCTGATGTGGTGGTGGCCTGTTAGTGTGTTGCACTGATCAGACATAGCAGTGCTGCTGGAGTTTTAAACCACCTTAGTGTCACTGTCACGGCTGGACTAAAAATAGTCCATCAACGAGGGATCAGACTTTTTCAGTTCCGATGCATAAACTTACTCAACATGGATTCGATACCATTGTTGAATTAATAAACCATAGCTCACCTCGTTTAGGAGGCTTAAGGCATCAGTACTGACTTACAAATTGCTTTACTATCACTGTAAAACAAAATATGACTAATGACTGACGGTTCTAATGGGGGAAAGAAAGATTTTTGGTGGGTATATACAATATGGTTAGATAAAACATAAAGGAAAAATAATTAAGTTAAGTTTGGTGGGGGATCTGACTTGTTCTGGGGTTGTTTTCCTTCAAAGGAATCTTTTCTTGACACGAGTAACCCAGAGCCCCGAGCTAAACCCAAATGAAAAGCTGTGGGGTAAACCAAAGAGGACAGGACCAGGAGGGATTCTGTTCTGAGGAACATCTCAGATTCATCAGGAACTATAACGGAAAACTCAGTGCTGTTTACTTGTCCAGGTATAAACTACAACACCCCTAAATCCTTGTTCCAGCAACTATAAGGAACCCCAGCATGTCACTGGGAATGCATAAGAACACAGTAAACAAAAACAGACACAATATTTTAGAAACAAGCACTGCATGTGCATCTGAAGCAACAATATAACAATAGGCAAAGGTGATGGGAGGTATGAATACCTGCACAGGTTGCACAGGCTACATGGCATTGCTCACATATCCGTTTGTGCCCATTGTAGTATGTGCCAGGCTCACACGTCAGCTGGCACTTGTTGCCTTGCATACTACAAAGAGAGAAAAAGAGAGAGAGGAATCTGGCAATTATTCAAACTCAGGGTTTATGTTGACATTGGCAAGTCACGGCACCATAACTATGTTTGATACGAATCACGAAATGCAAAAGCAGGTTAATACCAGGCTCAAGGTAACACGCATACCACTGACCACACTGTTTTAGGATCAGGCAAAAACATTATTGACATTCATCAGTCCAAGCCGTTGAGGGTTGAGGAACTTCATCGCTACTTGAACCCTCAATCAAACAATCCAAAGCTGCGGTCATACTAGACAGTTCACTTGGCTCCACAAAACAGGTCCTTGGCTAGCAATATGTGGTAGCCTAGCGGGTAAGGTACTGGACTATGGACCAAAAGGTCCAGGGTTCAAATCCCACCTCTGCCAAGTTGCCACTGTTGGGTTCTTGAGCAAGACCCTTAACCCACAATTGCTTGGATTGTAAGATTGTACCCATTGTAAGTCGCTCTGGACAAGAGCGTCTGGTAAATGCTGTAAATGTAATGTAAAAAATGACAAAAAACAGAGATGAGTACTACTAGCTCTGTGCCTGCTTTGGAGGAGGAGGTCTATGAAGAGAAAAGGTTGGGGGTCCATCATATTGTCAGCTTGAGAAATTGATATTTTATCTAAAATGTGGTGCTTACACACACCTGCAATTTCATACCACAATATAGGTCATTTCATATCACGATGTAGCGATGGTATATCACAATATAGCACAATTTTACTGTTTATTCAGGGAATTGATTTTTTTTTTACACCTCAAAAAAATGGACCACATGAAAAAAACTTACCAGTGGGGCAACAAAAGTATTGAGGCACGCCACTGATTGTGCAAGTTCTCCCTACTTAGAAAGATGAGAGAGGTCTGTAATTTTTCATCACAGGTACACTTCAGCTATGAGAGAGACATACCCCCCCCTGAGAAAAAAAAAAATCCAGGAAATCACATTGTAGGATTTTTAAGAATTTAATTCTAAATATGTGAAAAAAAGTATTTGCTCACCCACAAACAAGCAACTGATGCTTTCTGGCTCTCCCCCCAGTCCTCTAAACTTCTTTAAGAAGCTCTTCTCTAACTCTCCCCCCTCCCGTCCCTCCTAAGTTTTGCAAAGGGAGTCTGGACGGAACCTCCCGTACCCCTTTTTTGTCCAAAAGGGGAAGGGACAAGGTGTCACCCGGGAAAATGGGAAGAGTGGGGGGCGATTGTATGGTGAGATTTTAAGCCAAAAAACCTGGGTGTGCCTTCCCATAAGTGAGAAGCATGTGAAGATGGAACGTGGCTGGATCTTCCAAGCTGACAACTGATCCCAAACCACAGAACCGCTCGGCGGGCAACGAAGGAGTGGCTCCGTGTCCTAAAAAGCATTTCAAGGTCCTGGAGTGGCCTAGCCAGTCTCCAGACCTCAACCCCCACATAGAACATTTGTGGAGGGAGTTGAACGTCCGGGTTTCCCCAAAACATCACTGCTCTAGAGGAGAATCTGCATGGAGGAATGGGGGCCAAAATACCAGGCTACAGTGTGTGCCCACCTGGTGAAGACTACAACAGGAAAATGTTTGACCTCTGTTGCATTGCCAAACAAACCAACGGTTATTTTGACAAAGTTATTGAGTTTGAAACCAAATTGATTGACCAAATACTTATTTTCCACCAGGATTTACAATGAAAATTAATTAAAAATCCCTACAATGTGATTTCCTAGATTTTTTTCTCATTTTTGTCTCTCATAGTTTTGAGTGTACCTATGACGAAAAATTACACATTCCCCCCCGATCTCTCTCATCTTTCTAAAGTAGGAGAACTTGCACAAATCAGTGGCTGACTAAAAACTTTTTTTTTGCCCCACTGTAATGCATGCATAACTATACAATTAGCAAAGTCAGATATTTTGCTTAATGAGTAACAGCTAAAAGAAAAAACTAAAATATTCATATGTAAGAACAAAAATCGGATCGATGCCAATAACTGAACAAAAAAATATATATATATCGACCATCACTGTTGGAACAGAAATGCACTGAGTGTTCTGTGCTGCATTCACTCTCCAACAGTTTGTTTGCGTCGCCTTATCGACCAACAACAAACAGACCGCCATATAGCGTCCATTTTGCTTCACAATGAAACAGAAGATGGATTGTAATATAAAATGCTTATCTCTCATCAGGCGATATACATTTCCTCATATCGCACAGCCCCATCTGGCACTTAGCATTTCCTCCACTTCAGCGCTACTCTTCTACTACACAAAGTCACACCCTTTCAGGTCACCAAAGCCAAAGCAGTAGCACTATTAATTGAGGAGGTGAAGCCCAGGAAATCTGATTGAGAATGATGGGGGGGAAAAAAGTCTAGCCTGACCACAGCTTAAGGTCCAAAACCTTAACTGCCGAGCCATAATACCAGTACCACAGTCAAACAGATGATGAACATTCAGATGCCTACATTCGGACATCTGCAAAAGCTCAACTACGTCCTTTAAATGTCAGCCAAACAGACAGAATTAATTGCTTGTTTCCAAAAACGACTTTCAATGTGAAAAGCGAAAGATTTTGCCTCAGATTACCGAGGCATGGATGTGGCATTACATAGCAACAGTAATCATTGCGTCAATGGAAAGTAATGACAAGGACAGAGGAAATGTGTGTCTGTCTCTTGCTCTTGTGTTTATATCTCCATGTCATGTCACAGTGCTTCTCCGTTCAGGCTACTCCCTAATAAATGTTTCTTGCTCCAAGTGCATTAGTGTCAATTAAACCAGCTAAATGTCCTCTGATGTCTCACAGTCAGCTTCTTCACTGCTTTGCCTTTTAATTACGCACTGAATAACAGAAAAGTGTAGGCTTCCAACCGAAAGGAGGGAAGTGGAGGGTATAATTAGAGGTATAATGCTATCCAGAAAGCCATCTATGGCCGTTACATTGCACAGACACACATTCACTCGGTCTGGAATGTGATTTCTCAGGTTTAATTTTCTCGTTCGTCATTCATCAGCAGTTTAGATAGTGGGTTAGGGGATTAATACACTCCACACACTGTAGCAGGGGTTAGGATAGAAGGTTTGAGGCATCACAATATGCAATAACCACAGATAAAATGAATTACAGGTAACCTTGACTGGCTATTTAGAATATCTGTAATAGATTTCAGGTAAAAAGCCTTCGCGTTTCTGGAAAATATGCTATACGCAGAAATGGAACGAGACGGATTATGTGTTCTTATGATGCCATCTAATGCAGTTGCATTTTTTGAATCGTACCTCATGCTCACAGGTGCACGTCCTGTTCTCAGTGAGACTCCTAATTTCTTTTAATTACAGGAGACTGAAGATTGTTTTTGTTTACATTTTTGTACAAGAAAAAGTACACATTATTTTGAATTGCTATCCTTCAGAAAAGGAATGTTTACACTCGATTATTTAAGATATGGTGAAGCTACATTGGAACATTTTATTTACAATTTTAAAAGTAAATCGGTAATCGTGAGAAACCGATTCTGTTCCGGTCACATTTAACCTGTGCAGCGCACAATGGTGACACAAACACAGAATTAGAATTTTAGCCAATATTATAATCGATATTTACTGAATTCTGAATAAACTTTAGTAAAAGCACTGTGCTGTTCATACAGTGGTGCTTGAAAGTTTGTGAACCCTTTAGAATTTTCAATATTTCTGCCTAAATATGACCTAAAACCATCAGATTTTTACACAAGTCATAAAAGTAGATAAAGAGAACCCAGTTAAACAAATGAGACAAAAATATTATACTTAGTAATTTATTTATTGAGGAAAATGATCCAATATTACACATTAGTGAGTGGCAATTGTATGTGAACCTCTAGGATTGGTAGTTAATTTGAAGGTAAAATTAGAGACAGTTAATGTGAAGAAACCCACCAACATCCCAGAGCTCATATTTATACAAATAGGTCATATTTCTGCAGAAATCTAGAAAATTCTAACCAGCGTGGAGCAAGGTGCTCTTTTTTTATACATATGTAGGTATAAATAATTTTAAAATAATAAAATATATATATTATAAATGTATAATATCTGATGTTTAAACAATTGTTCTATTTTTTCAATAAGAAAAAATGTCTTGCTTGAAAAGCAAAAAAAAAGTAGGCTATTTTATTCATGCAATGGTGAAAAAAGTGGCAAAATTAATTACTGTGAAAAAAAAAAAACATTCTGCATTAGGCCTTTGGCCAATTCATTTCGGCGCATCCCTAACTTTGTGTTTATGAAGTGCAGTAGTCTTTTTGAAAGCACAAACCTAGATAAATGAGTCACCAAGGGCCTGCAGAAGCAATACTGAACTTGCCCACTTTTGAGTGGGGGTTCCCTGTCAGTTGCAACCTAGCAGTCACTGTCTAAATATCTCTGGTGTGGGACTGTGGTGGCCTAGCGGTTAAGGTACTGGACTCTGGACCAAAAGGTCCAGGGTTCAAATCCCACCTCTGCCAAGCTGCCACTGTTGGGTCCTTGAGCAAGGCCCTTAACCCACAATTGCTTGGATTGTAAGACTGTATCAATTGTAAGTCGCTCTGGATAAGGGCGTCTGCTAAATGCTGTAAATGTAAATGGTGCAGTGTTTTCTCCACTCTGTTGAAATGCTGTGCTTTTGTGTATTGACGTGTTACCATTATATTGCCAAGAAACTGAGTCAATAGTCCAAATTCTTTCTGCAGTGAGTTGTCAGTTGAAATGTTCTCCCAAACCCCCATTCAAAATGCTATGAGGATTACTTTGGTTGTAAAGCAGGTGACCAGGATAAATGTTGGGCCCCCCATATGTGTTATGTCCCACGTGACAGGCTTCTCACAGCATGGACAAAACCTTAAACCTTTCTATCGTTTAGAAACAACCCATAGATCACACTGTGGATTGCTCCTTCCGCCTTTACATCAAAATCCAAACATACTGTTAAATATCCTAATTTACCATCTGAAGCCAGTAGCTCACAGGTTTGAGGAGTTTTTCCTTGCCACTGAGGCTTGCTCTACTAGGGATTTGAGCCAATATATTAGTAAAGCTGCTTTGAGACAATGCTGTGCTGTAAAATATAAATGAATCTGACTTTGACGCTTCATACCACGTTTAAGCACATGGACATACGCAGTACTTTCGAGTGAGTGCAGGCAGGTATGTGCTTTAATTCAATCCTACAGCCCATCTTTTATACCTGCAGTAGTCTAAACAAGTCTGAAAAGTTAAACAAAGCAGGGGATTAAAGTCCAAACGTGTGGGTGAAAAAAAGAGCTTTACAGCAAATTCAGAGAAATCACTCCTGGAACACGTTGCTAAATTGTTCACAGAACACAGCTGCTATGCATTAGGGGAGATATATGCACTGTAACCCTCTCGTTTTCCATTTCTCTTCACTATTAACACTATAGCCGAGTACGTCTGACAAATGTGTCATCTAAAAAGCTTTAGATGATGTGTTGCGTTTCGCCACACATCCGAGCCTTAAGATTCGGACCACACAAGTTAAAGCATATTTCCAACTAATATTGCACTAGGTATCAAATGTTCAGAAGTCCTGTAGAGTGATTGAGGCCATATGCACATATGGAGTCACGCTCACTTTCCACTAGCTTTTGGAACAAGACTAAGAGGTTGGGAGCTCATGTTGTACAGCGAGACCTGGCTCACAGTTATCATTCCAACTCAACTCACAGGTGTCTGAAAAGTTATGGTCAGGGTTGGAAGCAAGGCAACCAAGTTCTCCATCAAGGTCTGCAAACCATCTCTTTATGGACTTTCCTTTAAGGAGGATGGTTGCTAGAGACTTGTTGCTAGAGGAACCTATAAAAGTGTCATACTGAGAGTCACTGGGGTGTTTATTACAGCCCATTCGGCTTCCACTGTTCGTCTATGGAGATTCCACATATTCCATGTTATAATCCTGTTGGCGAGGTGATTTGCAGAACTGCAGAAGGAGCTCCTGTACCGCTTGTGAAATTTCTTTACTATGATTTGGCACAATCTGCATTAGGCCTGTTTCATAATGATACCACAGTTAGTTCCGACTCTGAGAAATAATGCATGATAATGGCACACTGACCACATACATATGTAATCTAGCAACGACGCCAGCCATAACAAAGCAGCAACGTTATAACTGCATCAGTGAAAGACTGCCAAAATGAAATATAATAAGCGTGAAATCTATTGGCTTTGAAAATGATTTAAATTTGGAACATGAAGCTGTAAACGACCAGCCCTTAAGGATTTGATTGGATGCGCTGAAAGGCAGAGAAAAAGTCTACGTCGTTTATATGGATCAGACAGAAATGTAAAGGAGGAGCCTCACTGGTTCGATCACCTCCATCCTTTCTGTCCATGGGATGTCCTGGACAAAAGTCCTCTCCCCATTGAGACCCCACCTCTGAACTTACAGAACTTAAAGAATTTTCTGCCAACGTCTTGGTGTCAGATACCACAGAACTTCTGGAGTCGATACCCCTAGAGGTCAGTTAGTATGTTAATATTTAATGGTGTCTGTGCTGGGGGACTTCACTCTGTACTTCTAGAGTGGTAGATGAATAAGAAAAAAAACAGCGCTAAAATGCAGTGAGCAGTGGACCGGACAGCAGGTCAAACCAGAGATCTGTTATGTAGATTTATGTGGCGGTTTATTTACAAAAAGAAATAGACTATGATGTCAAACTGGCATTAGTTTGTTCGTCTGGCGTTTCTATTTTCATAGGAAAATTGGCACCTCTCTCACACCAAGTGAACCAAATCCACCAGCAAAAATATGATGATTTAGCCACAACAATCACCGAGTTCAATTAATATAGCTATCGTTATAAATACTTATGATATCAGAAGCTATCGCAGATGGTATTTAGTCTCTATGGTAATGATGTACTCAACGGAAAACAAATCAAGTCAAGTCAGATTTATTTATATAGCGCTTTTTACAATGGAGCATTGTCTCAAAGCAACTTTACAAGTTTAGATTATCTCCTAATAACTACGTCCAATCCCAAATTGAGCAAGCCTAGGGCGACAGTGGCAAGGAAAAACTCCCCGAGTTGTGCTGCAAGACTCAGTAAAGGTCGCGTGTGGTTCTTCATAACTGAATTTGGATCATCTGCAGACGTTTATCAAGTTTACTTTTTACAGAATATCAGCAGCTTCAAACACTCTTATTACACCCTTTTTACAATGGAGCATTGTCTCAGAGAAGCTTCACAAACATCTAAGCCCAAACTAACTAAGCAAGCATGGTGGCAAGGGAAAAACTCCTACATTTTATAAAGAAGCAGCCTTGGGAGGACAAAGACTCAAAAGTGGACCCAACCTCCTTGGGAAACTAGAAGATAATACCATACAGATAGTAAATCATCTGCAGCTTAATTTGTATGTAGCTTACTTTTCCCAAGCTGGTGTTCAAGGTATAAATGTAAACCTCAAAAACTGTCATGCAAAGCAATTGGACAATTTTACTTCCAAAGGACAACCATTGATGCTCCTATAAACTTCAAAAAGCCACATTTTGATAAAGCAGACTATTTCGAATATTTTGCCATAGTATTTATTTACTGTGTGCAGACATATGCTAAAATTGCTAGACGTAATGAAGTGTAACCTTTCAAAATAAAGGTCCTTCCTCGACAGCCCACAGAAAATGCAAATGATACATGCTAATAATGTAGAGAAGCCAACAGAAGTGATTCTAGCTGCAGGTGCAAAAAAACCTGGCAGGACAATAAGCACTGGTCCACAAAAGCGTGCTATGAAATGAACTGAAATTACCTGAGCCGTGGCTTACATTCCGTGCAGATATTCGCTGAAGTACATTTCTTGCAGTTCTCGCTGCATTTCCGGCACATGCTGGCATCTGTGACAGAAACCATGCAGTCAAAGTCCCTGCAATTATCCCATTGGACTCATTAAGGCTCATCAGACATTGGCGTGTGAGGAAAATTGTGTTTATGAGTCTGAGGTTAGGGAAGAAAAGAAGTAATAATGGAAAAAGGAGACTGAGCTTTGGGTGGTTCCATAATTATAATATTAAAATACCTAGGAACTCAGAGACTTTATTTTAAACTGACTGGCTGATTCTCATATATTTTCATTTAAAACAGAGACTTCCAAGTATTTCTTATGAAGCTCTACAGACAAAATCCGAAGCAATGCAAGATACCAGGTTCCCGGAAAGTTTCCGCACAAAGCCTGTGTGCTCACCTCAACTATTTGTCTAATTAGTGAGATAAGTAAGAGATGAACAAAACAAGGTTTCGTTGTTAATGTTTAATAAATGGCTTGGAATCAATTTTCTGACATTGAAATCCCACTCATGTCCACCTGTGACTAAATCGAGTCAGTTTGCTATCTGCATGAGGTTAGATGGGCTAATATATTTGGTAAAGAAAGGCATATAGATGTGCAGGAATGGGGAGCAGGCAGACAAACAAACAAGAGGACATGAAAGCAGGCAGACAGGCAGGCAGGCAGACAGAGGGGCATGTAAGACAGACACAGAGACACGAAGGCAGGTATACAAACACGAAGAGACAGGCAGGGGCAGGCAGGCAGAAATACAGACAGGTGGACAGAGAGGCATGAAGGCAGGTAGACAACAGCCTGACAGCCAGACAGACAAAGGCACAGAGGCTGGTCGACAGACAGACAGAAATAAAGAAACACGCAGACAGACAGGAGCATACAAGCAGGTATACAGACAGACAGAGGAAGGTAAGCAGGTAGATAGACAGACAGAGGCAGACGAGCAGAAATAAAGAGACAGGCAGACAGGAGCAGACAAGCAGGTACACAGACACAGGTGCAGACAGACAGGTAGACAGAAATAAAGAGAAAGGAGCAGACAAGAAGGTATACAGACATCCAGACAAAGGTGCAGACAGACAGGAGGTAAGCAGGTAGACCGAGAGATGCAGGTAGATAGAGGCTGGCAGACAGACAGACAGCGGCAGAAAGACACATGCAGGTAGACAGACAGGTATACAGACACAGACAGAGGCACAAAAACTGGTAGTTAGTCAGGCAGACAGGAGCAGGCTAGCAGGTAGACAGACAGAGGCAGATGAGCAGAAATAAAGAGACAGGCAGACAGGAGCAGACAAGCAGACACACAGACAAAGGTGCAAACAGACAGGTAGACAGAAATAAAGAAACACGCAGACAGACAGGAGCATACAAGCAGGTATACAGACAGACAGAGGAAGGTAAGCAGGTAGATAGACAGACAGAGGCAGACGAGCAGAAATAAAGAGACAGGCAGACAAGACGTTATACAGACAGCCAGACTCACAAAGACACACAGACAGAGGTGCAGACAGACAGGAGGTAAGCAGGTAGACCGAGAGACGCAGGTTGATAGAGGCAGGCAGGCAGACAGACAGCGGCAGACAGACAGAAAGACACATGCAGGTAGATAGACACAGACAGAGGCACAGAGGCTGGTCGACAGACAGACAGAAACAGAAATAAAGAAACAGGCAGACAGACAGGAGCATACAAGCAGGTATACAGACAGACAGACAGAGGAAGGTAAGCAGGTAGACAGACAGACAGAGGCATACAGGCAGAAATAAATAGAGAGGCAGACAGGAGCAGACAAGCAGGTACACAGACACAGGTGCAGACAGACAGGTAGACAGAAATAAAGAGAAAGGAGCAGACAAGAAGGTATACAGACATCCAGACAGAGGTGCAGACAGACAGGAGGTAAGCAGGTAGACCGAGAGACGCAGGTAGATAGAGGCAGGCAGACAGACAGACAGCGGCAGACAGGCAGAAAGACACATGCAGGTAGACAGACAAAGACTGAGGCACAAAAACTGGTAGTTAGTCAGGCAGACAGGAGCAGGCTAGCAGGTACACAGAGACAGACAGGCCAACAGGCACAGACAGAGGCAGGCAGAAAGACAGAAGCAGGCAAGCAGGTATATTGACAGACAGACAGACAGGCACAAACAGGTAGATAGGTAGACAGGCAGACAGAGGCAGGCAGACAGGTAAATAGAAAGAGACAGACAGACAGTCAGACAGGAAAGAACAGGCATATAGACTGCCACAGAGACAGACAGATGCAGGCAGTCTTCCTGCTAAGCAATCTATTACTTCAGACAAATTATTATAGGGGTTCATTATGACATGTTTAGCAGTACTCCGAGAAGGAAAGAGAACCATGACACTGAACGCACCGTGGTCCAAGTAAGTGCCCTCGGGGCAGGTGTAGACGCATGTACTGGCCCCCTCTCTGAGGTAGAGGCCGGGTCGACAGGAGGTACACTGATCGCTGCGGCTGCCAATGCAGGACTCGCAGAGCGGCGAACACTTTTTACACCGCCTCTTATCGTCCCGGAAAAAGCCAGACGGACACTCGGGAACACACATCCTGAGGGGGCGAGAGGTAGGAACGGAGTCAAAACGAAATAGCAATCTGACACAGCCTGACAAAGCCTTCTCCAAGAAACAGAGGCACAAGTCACAGCATCAAAACTCCAGCTGCGGATGTGTGTGTTCGAGCTGAAGTAGAAGTTTTGAGACAGACCAGACTCGATCAGCATCAAGCACACGCACACGAGACAGATGTTAGTAGGATCATGCTGACACCCAGCTGCTGTCAGCATGTGCCATGTGTTTTTTTTTTTCCTTCTTTAGCTTAATTGCTCTTAACACATTTTCTTCTCAACACATCACAGGAAACATTTTCAAAACTGCCAAAAGCTCCCTAGAGTAAATGAAATTTCACACTGAGACTACAGCTGGCTCCATATAGCGCAGATCAAGCCTGCTTTTCTGATTTTCTTTAATGAATATTTATGAATATGTGCCTGATTTATTCTGCTGGCCATGTTTGGGCTTAATCCTTTATAACAGGTGTCATTTTCATGACTTATTTCAAGTCTATGAACTCTTGCGTGAATAGAATTCAAATGCACAACTTCAGATTCACATATTTCAGCATATAAGCTCCAGAAGTATCTGATCTCAATTCACAGTCACACCTGGCATAAACATGTCACTATACTGTATAATGAATAACTGTTACAAGATTTGGCAACCGAAATGAATTGTGTGTAAAACAAGAGTAAAACCCTATGCCAGCTGCTAGCCATAGCAGCACATGACGCATGCTGTAACATCAGTAATAATTGTATCCTGTTGGGATGTTCAATGCCATTACAATGCAGCGTGTAACCGGTTTACCTGGTGTTGTTCTTGAACTTGAGGAAGTAGTGCAGACAGTTAATGCACTGATGGGGCCCGGGGCCCTCGCACCTATTCTCGCTGCACTCTGGGTCACAGGCACCTTACAAGAGATGAAAGAGTGAGGATGTCTGGAAGTGTATTTTGGCAGGACAGCAAGCGTAAGAGGAACATATTGGACCTACCCACATACTCCTCGCTGTACTCATCCTCCACTGGGGACTCCACCACAGAGCGAGGCTTGTCGTTGCGGGAGGCGTAAGGATGAACCGAGGTGCCATAAAGCACCAGAGACCACTCTTTCAGCCTGCCTGAAGGAAAAAGACTCAAGTCAGTGAGGGATTACTCCAGGTAAGAGAATACATGCATTAAAAAGTGGTCTGCTGTATTTATTGGACTATAACAATACATAATAAGGAATTATACACATGAGCATGTGTACCTGGAGCTTTTTGACTCCGGAGTTGTGAGGGCGAGTCATAGATCTCGAGGACCCAGTCACCAGCAGCTTTCTCGCCCCAACAGTGGGTGGTCATGAACTCCCAGTTCTTAAAGCCCTCCATAGAGTGATCAAACAGCCTGAAATACACACATTCAAAAAATTAGAACAACCAATTTTAAAGAACCATATGGTTAAACTATATATATATATATATAACTACACACAACACACACACACACACACACACACACACACACACACACACACACACACACACACACACACACACACACACACACACACACACACACACACACACACACACACACACACATATATACACACAGTGTGTGGACCCCATAGTGACAGGTGGGATTTGAACCCTAAACCTTTTGGTCCATAGTTCTGTACCTTAGCCGCTAGTCCCATCCACACTGTATAAGCAACATACTGTATGCATTAATGGAGTTGTATTGTACAGGTGCTCCCCGATTTACGAAGGGGAGATGTTCAGACAAATCCATCATAATGATTTGAGGAGTTTAAACTGAGGAGTTTAATGAGTGATGGGTAGAGCAGTCTATACTGTACCATAGCGGACTTATGGGAAGGATACTATGATAAGTAATTCAATGGTAAGTTAAAGTGTTGGAAAATCTCATGCCTTTAGTGAGTAATGGACTGAATGTGAAAACGTGCAAAACACTTACTCTATTGATGCTAAGCTAACTGCAGCCTGTTGTCTGGAGCATTAAACTCCTGTTTTGCTTTCAGCTGGCTGTTATAAATTAACATTTTTAGGGCCCATAGAGACGTATTTGCGCAAAGAATACAGTATCACTGTGTACCGAATCGTGACACGTGTTTCGGCTGAAACAAGTCGCGCGGCTCGACTTGTACAAGTTTAAGCAAGTGCACCGAATACCGAGTAAATAATGAGAACAAATTTTTCTAGCCAAAATGCATTGAGAACCAAATTCAACGAGTTCCAAGGTGGTTGAGAACCGAAATACCAGTCACTGCAGTGCTGAGAATGATCCATGACCCAAAAAGTACCTGATCTGTGCTGGTCCTGACCATTAAAGAACAGAGTAAAGGGGACTAAAACTATGCAGAGAGACTGTAGATATATAAAGACTACAGTCTGTAATTGTAGAACTGTGGTAACCTAGCGGTTAAGACACTGGACTCTGGACCAGAAGGTCCAGGGTTCAAATCCTACCTCTGCCAAGCTGCCACTGTTGGGTCCTTGAGCAAGACCCTTAACCCACAACTGCTTGGATTGTAAGATTGTACCAATTGTAAGTCGCTCTGGATAAGGGCATCTGCTAAATGCTGTAAATGTAGAACTACAAAGTGCAGTAACCACTAAACCTATATATATAGAGAGAATGCCTAAGACTTTTGCACTCTACTGTATAATCCCCGGTCACTTTATTAGGTACACCTGTTCAACAGCTCAGTTACTGCAAGTATCTAATCAGCCAATCAAATGGCAGCAACTCAACATATAGTCATGTAGAGATGGCCAAGTCGACCCTCAGAAGTTCAAACCAAGCCTTAGAATGGCTAAGAAAGGTTATTTAACTGAACATGACAGATGAGTTGGTCTGAGTATTTCTGAAAATGCTGATCTACTAGGATTTTCACACGAAGCCATCTCTAGGGTTTACAGAGAATGGTCCGAAAAGGAGAAAATATCCAGTAGGGGCAGTTCTCTGGGCTTTGTTGATGCCAAAGGTCAGAGGAGAATGGGCAAACTGGTTCGAGCTGATAGAAAGGCAGTGGTAACTCAAATAACCGTTACAACAGAGGTATGCACAAGAACAGAGAACACACAAAGCGTCCAAGCTTGAAGCAGATGAGCTACAGCAGCAGAAGACATGGCTCCATCCTGCATTGTATCAATGGTTCAGGCTGTTGCTAGTGGTGCAATGGTGTGGGGGTTATTTTGTTCGCACTTTTGGGCCGCTTTCTACCAACTGAGCATTGTTGAAACTCCACAGCCTACCCGAGTATTGTTGCTGACCATGTGCATCCCTTTATGACCACAGTGTACCACTTTTAAGGCTACTTCTAGCAGGAGAACAGCTCCAGTTAAGCTTTGCAGTGTTAAAAATGGTAGCAGAATTAGATTCAAAATAAAAACTAGCATTAACAACCACACAATGCAATCAAACAGACAGTTCCACAAAGCCATATCAACAAATATTATTAGCTGTGCGGCCAAAATCATTGGCCAACACATTACTACTAAGCTAACATTCACCTGTTGGCAAGGAGCTGCGACTTTGTTCCCGATGGCGAGGTCAGGTTAATGGACAGATCCCCACGTCGCGGGTGAGTGATAGTTATACGTACGACCACGTGCTCCAGATAAATGACGTGATGATTCGCGTTATCCGTACAACCCATGGCCTTGTAAACAGACCGGACGACGTGTTCTGGTCGAATCGTCCTTCAAGGAGGGAAAACGAAATGAATGTTGTTGCATCACAGTGGAAACAGGACTTTGTACAAGAAAAAGGATTATGGCTTAATGAAGTGGTTAATAAAACAAAAGCTACCTTATCTGTCTATCTGCGTTTTCTACACATATGTGCTGAGGGGGGACTTGCTTCCATCGCTCGGCTTCTCTCACCATGGCCTCTGCATCCATGAGCCCAAAGCCATATAGATGACTCACTGCAAGAACGTGCGACACTTAGAGATTTAAACACTTAGCGATAATAAATAAATACAAACCAAGACAGGAATCTCAGTGGTGGCTCAGAGAATAAAGCACTTGACTATCGATCAGAAGGTTGACCAAAATGTTGGGGGTTCAGTTCTTAGCACTGGCAAGCTGTCATGCTGAGAAGTCTCTTAACCCACGCTTTCTTGGATGCAAATTTGTATCAATTATTATTATCAAGACATTATATGCATTAATGGAGTTGTATTATACAGTGGTGCTTGAAAGTTTGTGAACCCTTCAGAATTTCCTATATTTCTGCATAAATATGACCCAAAACATCATCAGAAGTCCTAAAAGTAAAAAAAAGAAAGAGAACCCAGTTAAACAAATGAGAAAAATATTATACTTGGTCATTTATTTATTGAGATAAATGATCCAATATTACATATTAGTGAGTGGCAAAAGTATGTGAACCCTTGCTTTCAGTATCTGGTGTGACCCCCCTGTGCAGCAATAACTGCAACTAAACGTTTCCTGTAGCTGTTGATCAGTCCTGCACACCGGCTTGGAGGAATTTTAGCCCATTCCTCCGTACAGAACAGCTTCAGCTCTGGGATGTTGGTGGGTTTCCTCACATTAGCTGCTCAC
>JAJAGP010006683.1:0-13882 GCA_025084515.1 Ancistrus triradiatus | reverse complement strand
GAAGCAAACAACCCAAAATCAGAGAGACAGTGTGCTCATTTTATCATCGAACACAACTACATAAAAAAGAACTCAAGACCTTCAGAACTATATGCTGTCAATCTAGCCTGCTTGGTATCAATACTTCTTGGCTCTTCCAGCCCTTCCTTGCTACAAGAGCCTTTGGTCTTCCAAGAAAGTGCCAACTCACTCTTGGTATTCCAGTTCACATCCAGTGATGAACGAGGATGGAGTTATGGTCAGTGCTCTGTTCAAGACAGCTAAATTCTCCACACCATTCTTTAGGGACTTTGTTCTAGCAGGACATGGCAAACTGATAATCTGTGTGGCTGAAATAACAGTGATTACAAATTAGAAAAGGTGTCTAAATAGTTTTGGCCATATGCTGCAGGTAACACAGTGCATAACTCTGCCAAGAGTAGGCAGCTCTAGTTAATTAGAGTCATTTATCATAGTTGGGGTGTGAGTGGGTCCCGAGTCTCTCTCTGGATGGGAATACACCTGGAACAGGTCAACAATTTCTAACAGAGTATCAGAATACTACGCATGAGGGTAACTTGGCCCCACCAGCACACTACTGGTATGGTTCTGGTAGATTTTTGGAAGTACTTAAAAGAAATGTGACCTTAATTGGAGGTGAGGTCATTAGATTCTATGCAGCACTCACACTCACACTATGCTCCACATAGAACTGCATACCATGAACATATGGAGCAGAGTGGCTGGAGAACCAGGTTTTTCCTTTTGCTCACCATCTTACAAAGCAACATAACATCCCTATCCCTGTAATCCAAAATTAAATTTTCACATTCACAGGGCTGCAAATGAAAACTGACTGGCATGAACATTCAGGAACAGTCACATATCTGGACTGGCCCACAAAATCCCCAGATGGGAATCTTCTTGAAAATCTGTGGGGCTACTTGGAACAACAGGGAAGGCATCCACGAAATCTGTCAGAACTGCGCAATTACCTAAATTCAGAAACTTGTCCAGTCCATGCAAATCGGTACACTATTGGGCATGTTTCAGTGGCAGATGACTAATTTTTGTGATCATATTAGGACAGCATAGAGCAATTTCTCCCTGCAAACGTCCAGCCAATAAGCATCAAATAATGGCTTTGTTTGGAAGGACAAACTCTTGACTATTACTAACATCAAACCAGAAGAAATCATATACAGTGGGGCAAAAAATAATTTGGCCAGCCACTGATTGTTCAAGTTCTCCTACTTAGAAAAATGAAAGAGGTCTGTAACTTTCATCATAGGTACACTTCAACTATGAGAAACAAAATGAGAAAAAAAATCCAGGAAGTCACACTGTAGGATTTTTAAAGAATTTAATTGTAAATCATAGTGGAAAATAAGTATTTGTATTAAATGAAATGAAAAGGTTTGTGTGAATAAACCAATTGTGGGAGCAATTGTAAGAAAATGGAAGACATACAAGACCATTGAAAATCTCCCTCGATCTGGGGCTCCATGCAAGATCTCATCCTGTGGGGTCAAAATGATCATGAGAACGGTGAGCAAAAATCCCAGAACTACACCAAGTGACCTGTTGAATGACCTGCTGAGAGCTGGGACCAAAGTAACAAAGGATCAGTAACACACTATGCAGAGAAGGACTCGGATCCTCTAGTGCCAGGCGTGTCCCCCTGATCCAGAAGAAGATTGGGAGAATATCATGTGGTCAGATGAAACCAAAATAGAACTTTTTGGTAAAAACTCAACTCGCCATGTTTGGAGGAAGAAGAATGCCGAGTTGCATCCCAAGAACACCATACCTACTGTGAAGCATGGGGGTGGAAACATCATGCTTTGGGGCTGTTTTTCTGCAGAGGGGACAGGACGACTGATCCGTGTTAAGGGAAGAATGAATGGGGCCATGTATTGTGAGATTTTAAGCCAAAAACCTCCTTCAATCAGTGAGAGCATTGAAGATGGAACATGGCTGGGTCTTCCTGCAGGACAATAATCCCAAACACACCCTCGGGCAACAAAGGAGTGGCTCCTAAAAAAGCATTTCAAGGTCCTGAAGTGGCCTAACCAGTCTCCAGACCTCAACCCCATAGAAAATTTGTGGAAGAAGTAGAAAGTCCGTGTTGCCCAGCGACAGCCCCAAAACATCCTGCTCTAGAGGAGATCTGCATGGAGGAATGGGCCAAAATACCAGCTACAGTGTGTGCAAACCTGGTGAAGACTTACAGGAAACATTTGACCTCTGTCATTGTCAACAAAGGTTATGTTACAAAGTATTGAGTTGAACTTTTGTTATGGACCAAATACTTATTTTCCACCATAATTTACAATTAAATTCTTAAAAAATCCTACAATGTGATTTCCTGGATTTTTTTTCCCTCATTTTGTGTCTCATAGTAGAAGTGTACCTATGATGAAAATTACAGACCTCTCTCATCTTTCTAAGTAGGAGAACTTGCACAATCAGTGGCTGACTAAATACTTTTTTGCCCCACTGTACTAATCAACACTATAATCCAAAAACTCTGACTATACGTATAGCATTAGTACCGAGCAAACAAACACAGCTTCAGTGGATAAGAAGTACAGGAAAGTTCAGTCTGTTCATAATGAGTGCTGACTGACCGGTCTCCTGTGATGGTGATGGTGAAGCCATCATATTCTTTTCCAGGATCCTTCATACTTGGCACCTTTGAGTTCACTGTAAACCCATCTCTTGTTTTACTGTTAAACTGCTTTAGCGACACACACAGGCACACAAAGATAAACACACCATTTAGACCAGCAGTTATCAGACTTATCCCATAGTTATTAGAAATAACAGTTTAATATAAAACCTGACTAATCAGGTGGCAATAACACCAAATAATTATGATACTTGCATGAATAAAGCAAGAAATTATGGTTTACAGAACACAAAAGACAATTAGCACAATTAGGCATATGATCAATGCTAAAGCTACTGTGAAAGGAGTCTGTCAATAACCTAAATGTTACACAAAGACTTAATGTTTTTTGTCAAGGGTACAAACAGCATGCCAGCTAGAGATACTGTGTGATCACATACCTGCCTGGAAAAGAACATGACTGAATGGCAAGACAAGCACGAGAGCCATTTTTGTTTTAAAGGTAAACAATAGATTTAATCTAGTTACCAGTTCCTGGACATGCACATGATGTTACCTTCATTATAGGCAGCAGATCCTCCACTTTCTTCACATTCTCTAGGGCCTGTTTTACGTCCTGTACCCCCCGTGGGTTATATGCCCTGAAAATGCAAGAAAGTGTGTGAGATGTAGCTGAACCGGCAACAATGACATAAACAAAACACAGGTTGTAATGATAACTTGCACAAAAATAAATAAGGCATAAAACTTACCCATGATACACCAATATTCTGTCTTTGATAAATTCGAGTATGTTGTTAAAATATTCCATATATCTGATGTTGATAATCTGACCCCTGCAAGTGATGGCAAAATCACAGTAATGTAATAAGCATATTACCAACACAAGTTTCAGCATGTACAATCCCAAAGCAGAAAAGGTTGTGATGGTATGGAAAACACACACACAAAAAAAAAAGAAATGCAGTGCGTCTTCCATATACTTTCATTTCATTGCAGACAGTATGAATCCAAGAGGTTTCGTATTTTGCCTAATATAAATCCATTCCTGCATTTCAGGCCTGCAACACATTCCAAAATAAGTTAGGATGGGGTAATTTACAGACCTAGTAACAGAAAACTAATTAATGATGTAATTTTAAACAGGTGATGTCAACGGCTGATTGTAATCATGATTTGGTAGTAAAGCAGTATACATGAAAAGCTGAGTCTTAGATGTGCAAAGATGGGCAGAGGATCTTCAGTTTGTCAACAAGTGTGTGAAAAAATTATTGAAAGGTTTACAAAAAAAAGACTGGAAGGGATTTGCATATTCCTCCCTCTATGGGGAATAACATAATTAAACAATGCAAGAAAGTTGGAAAAATTTCATTCAATAAAGGACAAAGACACAAGCCTAAACCGATGACTTGTGATCTCCGATCCCTCAGGCGGCACTGTGCCAAAAACCATCATTCAACAATAGTTGATGTAAACACAAAGGGATTACTTTATCAAACATTTGTCCAGAAGTGGCATCAACTTCTCTGGACTCAGTCGCATGAAATGAATCTGACCAGACAAAACACATATTTAAATAAATGATTTATTTATTTTGCATTTGCCATACTGTGGCAACTTTTTTCTGATTTGGAAACTTTTATTACAAGAATGCATGGAAAAATTGTTTTTACATGCATACCTAATCAGACACCATTACTCCAAGGTCTAGTTCTGACACGCACATGTCCATTCTAAATGCTTGGAAACATCTGTGTCAAATAGTGCATTCAATCACCTTCTTTGTTCATTGCTTTCACAAACTTTATCAGGTTTTAAATGCAGAAAATTTGTATATCCAAGCATTTCTAGTACTAGTGTCAATACTTTTGGACCACCACTGATGTTCCAGTGGTAATTGTTGGTTTCTTCCTTATGTTTAGAGAGTTTTTCCATGCCACTGCCACCCTAGTTAGTGCCGTGGGCCTAGACAGTTGTAAAGCCGCTTTGACACAATGCTCCGTTGCAAAAAGCACTATATAATTGAAATTGACTTGACTATTCAATACAGCTGTGACACTGAGACCTTTAACAAGTACAGCAGCACAGTTTGTCTGATGCACTTCTATTTGCACAACATACTAACATGTCTAAACTGATATCATTTGAATTTGCTCCAACCTAATTTGTTTGGTTTGCTTTTATTTTTACAATCTGCAGTAGATTTGATATCTTTTGGTTTAAGATCAATATTTTCAATAGTTATTGGAATGTAATTGGATTAAGTGGAAACATACGGGTTTGACTGTAGGGTTTATTTTTTGTGTGACTTTTTTATTAAATAACTTGAATTGTAATATTAGTTTCGCTGTCAAGTGTTGATGCCAATTCCATATTTACTTACTGCCAATTCCATATTCTTATCATTTTTAACTAACTCGTTTGTAACCAGAAAAAGCTCCTCAAAAAATGACATACAAGACTCGGTAGGGCTTCTAGCTTATTAAAAAAATTACAATATAAGAACCAGATTATCCCAATGTCTACGGGGATTTAATGCAGCATGTGATGAACAAGTGATTAACAGTGTAATGTCGGTGTGTTACACTACCTGATGAGGTTGATATGGTTATTGAATCCTCTGCTCAGGCTCCTTGCTGGCATCTGATCCAACCACAGAACAGGCTGGTCTGGATCTGCAATTCTACCCACAACACACCGGACTTCAGAACTGATTTATACTTCCATTGCTCTGCGTGCTGCTTGTGGTGTTAATTCAAGTCACAAGCCACAATTTTAACAAAAATATACTCTTTAATTTTTGTTAATTTTTGAATGACACCTTGAAGATTCCACATGAATAGCATGTTTCTACATTAGTTAACCATCTGTGCTAATCGATGCAGCTTCAGAAACCAGCTTGGGTCATGAGTGGGATACAGGCAGTGGTTAACCAGGGGCAAAAAGCACTAGTCACACTGCTAAGCACACGCCAGAGGGAAGTTCTCTTTCTTCTGTTGGGAAGCTCTCTATGGAAGTCCAATAATACACATAATACACATTCAGCAAAAACAGTACTCTGAATCTTGAATTTAGATTTTCCCCCGGGCAAGTGATAAGCAGTATGACACTCTCCTGCAGAGTCTGGGCATCTGGGTAGCAGCCAGCTGAATGAGCTGAGCAGCCCCAATGGACTAAGCATTTTGTTTTTCCACTTTCAATACATTATTTAATTACCAGAGAAACATAAACTTTTTGAGTAAAAGTATAAGAAAAGACCAAAATTTTTACTTCATGAATTCTCAGCCAAGTCTCACCTCCTCCATTTAACAGCAATGTCGAACATGTCTCTCCACTGAAGCTGCCTGGTTTTGCCATTGACACGGACCTTTGAGTTACTCCAGGTGCGCTGCATCGCCTGCATCACCTCAATGCTGGCCAGACCCATCGCTAGAACAGAGACAGTTTTGGAGCACACTTTAGTGGGAATATAAAACATCCAATATCCAGTGTGACAGTGGGTGAGACGGACTGACCCCTGTGAATGCGCTGGTTGGGCAGGAACCCTGATGTGTTGTACTGCATGAGGGTGCCAAGATGATCCGCCGTACAGATCAACTTTTGCACCTCAGCAGAGTAACTGTCAAAGTCCTGAGGTAAAACATCTCTAAAGATAAATTGCACATAAAGAAAGAATGTAAGTATTTACTAGCTTGGTGCTGTGTGAGGGATTTGAAACATGTGCAGGGAAACTCACTTGATGTGTGGCTGAAGGCCAGGCTGCTCCTCATAATCCTCTATGAGGAAGGGTAGGTTTTTGGCCCAGTGGTTCTTGAAATTTCCTGGAAGATCCTGATCCACATTGAATTCTGCTACAGGGATGTCCAGGTGAGAGTGCAAATAACGAGAGTACTCTGAAACAAATTGAGATTGGCTGGTTCAAGTATGTATACCCAAACAAATAACTAACAGCAGAACTCACGGCCATGTTTAATAGTGAAAGTAAGAGTATTTTCACATTCTCGATGTGACAAGAACCCACAGGATTTGACTAAACAGCTGCGTGGCCATGGGAAAACAACATGTAGGGAGTCTAATCAGAATAAAAACCTTGAATTTGCAAGGGTGAATAATGACTGGACTATGGAGCAATGGAATAAAGTCAAGTGATCTGAATAGTACAGTTTTACCCTTTTCCAGAGCGCTGGGCGTGTCATTGTAAATAGGAAACCCATCATACCTAGTGCCCATTGTACAAGCCTCTGGTGCGTTGTTACAATCTGGGGTTGCTTCAATAAATCAGGTCAAGGTTCAGCAATGCTCTGTGGCAATAGCATTGTCAAAAATATCAATAAAACAATGGATATCAACACTGCACATTCTGAAATGGTACTGATTTTCCATAGCATCGATCCTATACATATTAAATGCGTTTTCGTTTCACCCACCCAGGCTTCCGTAGTGCACAGCATGGTTTGTTATGCTGAAATGGAAGCTGAAGCAAAATCAGAGCTCATCTTAAATTAGCAAAGAAAACAGCAGGAGTGCTATATGGAAAGACTTCGGCTTTGAAGCAGCTAAAGAGGCACGGACAGCCGGGCCACTTCAAGCCAATGTCTGTGATACGTTTACATATTGTTCCAGGCAGAACCAACTATAAAGAATTAAAGGGGAAAACAGTGGGATTCTGCGTTTTTCTGGTTAAAAAGCAAAAAAATATACATTTCCCTCAAATGATTTTAATGCGTCGTTTTGAATATTTAAGGTTTTTTTTAATCCAGTGCAGCACAAAGGGTTTTGATCCAGTTGACTTGACATGTTAGGTGTGGGCTTTATGTACACAACTTTTATGGAAATCAATGCTACACCGCCTTAATTGAAGGCAGCCATGTTCCGTTCCAGTCCAAAATGTAATTACAAGGACTGCAGGATTAAAATCACACCTTATGTCAACACCAAGGAACTTTCATAAATCTGTAACAATGACAAATGTATCGCACCAGTGGAAGTATCTAAAATGTGGTTTTTAAGGACTTATGGTTCTATGACCATCTTATATGATCTCCTTGTTGAATATGTTCCAGTATTGGGGAAAGTGAGCAGCAATTATTGGGAAGGGAGGATGTTACTTACAATTGGCAAGCCTAGGGCGACAGTGGCAAGGAAAAATCCCTAGTTTAGGGGGGGGGGAAGAAAACCTTGGAGGACCCAGACTCAAAAAGGGACCAAACCTCCTGGGCGGCGTAGATGATAATCTAAGAGCGAAACTAAAGTCATGGAATGGAAAAGGCACTTGCTCTCCAAAAAAGACACTGCTGCTCCCTGCAGTTTGCTAAAGATAACGTGACCAAACCAGAAGGGTATTGGAAGGATGTTTTGTGAACGGATGTGAGACCAAAATAAATCTTTTTGGTTTAAAAGAAAGCGTTTGTTTGAGAAAGGAAACACTGCCATTCCAGCATAAGAACGTATCCCATCTGTGACACATGGTGGTGGTTAGATCAGGGTTTGGGCTGTTCTGCTGCATGGGCCAGGACGGCGTGCCATCATTGATGGAACAATGAATTCTCTGAATTATATCAGAAATCTAAGGAAAATGTCAGGCATCTGTCATGAACTGAATCTCAAGAGAAGGGGGGTCATGCAGCAAGACAACGACCCCAAGTACACAAGGATTCTACCAAAATAGGTTAAGGAAGAATAAGAGTTAATGTTTTGAATGGCCAGATCAAAGTCCTGAGCTTAAATCGATCGAAATGTTGTGGACGGACCTGAAGCGAGCAGGTAATGTGAGGAAACCCATCAACATCCCTGGTGAAGTTGAAAGGGCTGTCTGTACGGAGAGAAATGGGATAAATTCTCCAACGGTGTGCAGGATGTAACAGTTACAGGAAAACGTTTAGTGACAGGTAACCAGATACGAAAGCAAAAGGTTCACATTACTTTGCCAGTCACTAATATGGATCATTTCTTCAATAAATAAATGACCAAAGTATCATATTTTTGTCTAATTGTTTTTAACGGGTTCTTTATCTACTTTAGGACTTGTGTGACAATCGGGGGACACAGTTTGATAATCTGAAAAACCTTAGATGTAACAAAGTGCAAAAACAAATGAAATCAGTAAGGGGGCAAATACTTTCAGAGACCTGTATATCATTGATATAATCTCTCAGTTATGGTTATTTCTTGTCTCCGGATGCAGCTGGTAAACACAAAAGTATGGATTCAGCTTCTCACTCGCAGGTATTGGACTTTGAGATATTCCGAGCTGGCTTTGGCCAAGCAGTGGGTCATTTGAGCATGACTAGTCTGAGCCTTGATTGCCATCATTAGAACTGCCCCATGGCCACAATGACTCGGAACCGTCATGGTACTGACACAATTCTTATAGGGCTCCAACAGCAGGCAATTTCGGCACAAAACAACATCATTACAAGTTTTCCACCATTTCATTTATTTTCATGCTACGCAGTATAGACCAATCGGGCTTTCGCGATCGGCAAATTATTCCAGACCTGGGAGGCAAAAAAGAATGAGACCATAGTTGACAATTAGTTCAAATTGCATTTCTCCGAATGTAATGTTTTTCATACAAAAGACATACAACCGCATAAAAGGCATTGAGTCTTGACAAAAATATATTTTGATAAATAAAAAAAAGTGTAGCATTTGGTAGGTTACCCATTTTGCTATATGGACAGCAGGTACTTGAGCTGGCAAGGACCCCACAAGTTTGTGCAAAACATGATGATCCATGTTATCCCAGCAGTATTTCACAATATTCTAAAGAAAAATCTTGTGAAGTTACTGAATGTATGGCTTTTACAGTGCTCAAGGGCTTCCATAAATGCTGTGTGGGGGTTTAGGTCAGCTGACTGTGGAGCAGTCCAATGCCGGAAGTCTTTGGTCCGCAACTTCGTTTTGATTGTTTGTTAACTTATTTAATGCCAAATCAGCATCCACGGCTCTTTGTGACTGGAGCAAGTTATATAATATACTAGTTGAAACACAGTGGGGCAGTTTAGAGTGACCAATTAACACATGTCTTTAGAATGCAGGAGGAAACCAGAGCACCCGAAGTAAACCCACACAAGACATGGGGAGGACATGCAAACTCCACACAGGCCAATGTCCAATGTCAAGACGGAACCGGGGATCTCTGGACCTGTGAGGCGACCACGCTAACCGCTTGCGCCACCATGCTGCCCTCTTTTGTCTTCATGTAGTTGCTGCAAAGCTTTGAGCAGTGTTTTGGGACATTATTCTGTTGCAGTAGGAATCCATCTACACAAAAATCCAAACAAGCATTTTCACTTATGGTCTCGACTTTTGGCCCACACTGGAGCTGGTCCTTACCTTAAAGTTGCCGATGGCATCCTGCAGACTGCCGTGGTGATACAGCATCATTCCTCTGAGCTGTAGAGACTGGAGGTGATTCTGATTCAGCAGCAGAGCCTTCTGGAAACTTTCCATAGCATTGTCAAAATCACCTAACTCCCTGCACAAACACCAATGTAATGATAACTAAAACTACTATCTAGAGATGCACTAAAGCTTAAATCACCAAAAGCTGGGTCATTCAAAAAGCAAACAAATAGTTTTCAGTGTGTCACTACTAAAATGCTACAACCACAAATCAGAAAAAGTTGGATTTGTACAGATAATGCAAATAAAAAAAAAACAGCAGTGTTTCTTACATTTACTTTTATTTCATTGCAGACAGTATGAACCCATGAAATTTCATGTTTTATCTGGTCAACTTCTTTTCATTTGTTACTATACATCCATTCCTGCATTTTAGGCCTGCGACACAGTCAGACAAAAATTGGGATGGGGACAATTTAGGGCTAGTAATGAGGTAAAAAATTAAATAAAAATTTTTACTTCATATAAATGTGATTTCAAACAGGTGATGTTAACAGCTGGTTATAATCATGACTTGGTACAAAAGCAGTATCTGAGCAAAGATGGGCAAAAGATCTCCAGTTTGTCAACAAATGAGTGACAAAATTACGTTTAAAATGTTGTTCAGGACAGGATCTGCATATTTTTCTTTTTCTGATTTGGAGTTGTAAGTGACAAATGTAGACAGACAGGGGCTTAAATAAACAGACATGCTTTCAAATCCTCGTCTGTAATTATTACTTTACGAATGTTCATTTGTAAGCATGACGAGACAAATGTGCTCATTCGGCTTTGATCAGGAACGAAATGGACAACCTGGGTGAATGCATTTACTTTTGTTGTGCTATCATCAAAAAAAAGGATGGAAGACACACAAGATTACTGTAACATTGGTATAGGTGGTTGTCATGGCTTTATCTCTTAACACACCTTGAGAAACTAAGACTTGAAGACAACAACAGTCATGCTTACACAAACATAATGAATGTGTGAAATTGACTTCGGTGTTGTGCAGTGAACAGATGTGGAGAGCACATGTTCTGGAGTGTCACCTGTACGCCTGAGCCAGGCTTTTGTGTGCGTCGATGAAGTCAGACTTCAACTTCAGTGCTTCTTTAAATGTATCAATGGCCTCCTATATGGAAATAAACAGCTGGTTAAGGGAAATATTCTTTATTGCTTTTACACACTTACACTATGTAGTGTAAAGAGAACTTCATTGACATATTCCATGAAATGTAAATGTGCAATAATATGCATATAGCCACCCCTACCCCACACCGACAGGCCACATAATAGCTGCATTAGTGCACAATTGTTACAAGCAGGTGTGTAGCGATACGTGATTAGATTCATGGTAACGAGTTCACGATTCGATTTTCCTCACGATTATTGATTTTACATTTTGACAAAAGACATTCCTTTTTCATTTCTGTAATGTAAACAATGAAAACAATGCACATTTTCTTAATTAAGTTTTCAAACAATAAAACTTTGGTCCCTTGCGATTAAAATAAATTATTATAAACATTAAATTTAAATTGTAAACAAAATGTATTCTACCAGTGCAATACATCTGTACAGTATTTCTACTATTAAATATTAATTTTTATTCCATTAGTGGAATACTAATCTCCAAGTGAAAAGTCTGTGTGTTACTGTCTTATTCTGTTTTTATGTAGATTTGCACTGCTCTGGAGCAGCAATTCAAATTTCATTATATAATGTACAATGACATAATAAAGGCTTTGTCTTATCTTACTCCATCTTCCCTATATCTTAAATGACCTTGTGAAAACATTTATTTTTATTTATGAAGCATAATTCAAAATAGAGTGTACTTTTCTTCTATAAAAATGTAAACGAAATCAGAATTAAGAGCACATATGCATCGTGCCACTATGAATCATTATACCGCAAGTTACAAGTATATAAAAAGTGATTTCAGTATCTGAGCCTCCATCTGGAGTACTTTATTAAGCCATGATATGCCAATATATTTAGCAATGATCACCCTAACGGACAACCTTGCTAAAACAAATACAGTGGTGCTTGAAACTTTGTGAACCCTGTAGAATTTTCTTTATTGCTGCATAAATATAACGTAAAACATCATCAGATTGTCACACAAGTCCTAAAAGTAGATAAAGAGAACCCAGTTAAACAAATGAGACAAAAATATTATACTTGTGGGCTTAGGGTCGTTGTCTTGCTGCAGGACCCACCTTCTCTTGAGATTCAGTTCATGGACAGATGTCCTGACATTTTCTTTTAGAATTCTCTGAAATAATTCAGAATTCATTGTTCCATCAATGATGGCAAGCCGTCCTGGCCCAGATGCAGCAAAACAGGCCCAAACCATGATACTACCACCACCATGTTTCACAGATGAGATAAGGTTCTTATGCTGGAATGCAGTGTTTTCCTTTCTCCAAACATAACGCTTTTCTTTTGAACTAAAGAGTTCTATTTTGATTGAAAACATCTGACTCTAATTTCACCTTCAAAGTAACTGCTAATCCTTGAGGTTCACATACTTTTGCCACTCACTAATATGTAATATTGGATAAATTTCCTCAATAATAAATGACCAAGTATAATATATTGTCTCATTTGTTTAACTGGGTTCTCTTTATCTACTTTTAGGACTTGTGTGAAAATCTGATGATGTTTTAGGTCACATTTATGCAGAAATATAGAAAATTCTAAAGGGTTCACAAACTTCCAAGCACCACGGTATGTACGGTTTGGACAGAATTAAAATGGGATTAATTAGTCATACATGGCAACCCTCTACTCAAGGCCTAGTAACACGCCTTTGCGAACGGCTGCAATATTGATAAATCTTTTCATAAAGCACACACACACACACACACACACACACACACACACACACACAGACAGAGGTGTGTACCTTGAGCAGGCCTCTGTGGAAGTACGTGAGACCTTTGTAAAGCATGGCGATTGGCTGATTCCTCTTCAGCTCCAAAGATTGCTGGAAGTCCTCCATTGCAGCAATGTAGTCCTGAATCACAGAGAACAGTCATCCCATTTTCTTATGTCATATAGAGATTTTAAGATATAAGCACTGTGCAAGCTGAATCTTTATCAATAAAGGTTCATGAATAAAGATGCTGGTTGACATTGCATCTAACTGGACCCAAAAGCTGCAAAAAGTAAATCTCAAGGTGTGCATATGTGTATTGTGAGTTGTAATGTGAAGTTACACACAGGACCCAGTATATTTTAAGCAGAATTGCAATATATTTTATATTCCAGTGAGAAATATTGTCCAGATTATACATCTTGTGACCAGGCAAATGTTCACAGTGTAGTAGCTGACATACTGTTCTATCCACAATTACTGGCACCCTTTCTAAACATGGGTTAAACAATAAGCTTATATAACTTCACATTTTGGTGAATTAGCTTTATCTCACAATAAAATTTAAGAAAACCCTAAGCTTTAATTGAATTAAATTTAACCTGAGAGAAAAAAATCCCTTAACAGGAAATAATTCTTTTTAACACATCCACAGGTATTGGTAGACTGTTTTTAAAAAGGAATCTCAGCCATTTTTCCAATTACATATAGCTGACCAGTGTCTAGTAACTTTCAAGTAGGAATCCATGACTTCCTATTTCACTTCCTGATATTGTATGGCAGTTTTCCATCCAAAGGCTCTGGGAAACTCATTAGGGTACACGGAATCATTGACCCCATGATATAGCAAAGCATGTTATATCAAAATCTGGGACTGTGGTAGCCTAGTGGGTAAGGTACTGGACTATGGACCAGAAGGTGCAGGGTTCAAATCTCACCTCTGCCAAGCTGCCACTGTTGGGTCCTTGAGCAAGGCCCTTAACTCACAATTGCTTAGGCTG
>JAJAGP010006682.1:0-19308 GCA_025084515.1 Ancistrus triradiatus | reverse complement strand
TGGCATGACCTTAAAAAGGCCGTTCATGCTCCGAAACCCTCCAGTGTGGCTGAATTACAAATTATACACACACACACCTTGGTAGTGTGTGTTCTCGACCACCTCAGAACTTGTCAAATTTGGAGCCACGCAACTTGTTTCTGCCGAAATTTAATTCATGATTCACAATTCAGGGATTCAGATTCACAATAGCGTGCTCAGTGAAGATCTCCGCTACTTTCATCATGTTTTTCTTAAATTTTATATCTATAGTTTTGTCTTAGTGCAAATACATCTCCCTGGGTCCTAAAAACATTAGTATTGACTGCCAGCCGAAAAGGAATCAGGTAGGCTGCAGCTATGCTAGCGCTCTGACTTCAAGGCCTTACTTTAATAAACAGGTTATGATATCATATTTTTTAGAAGAACTAAACCAGATTTACCCCTAGTAACAACTACTGCTATACGATAACGCTTTTCCTTTTAAAACTACAGTCTTGAATACTGACGGCTAAAAACCGATACACCACGTATTCCAACGTTCCCCTTAAGGGCCCCTAATCAGGTCATACATTACACATATTATAGGAGAGCAAGCTAATCTTACACAGCTACAGCCAAATCTGCCTGCTTTGATCCATCTGCATATCACTTTATTATCAGATTGAAATAACAGATATTCTAATTTGTTTGAATAATGGTGTTAAGTACCTGCAGAGGGAAGATTCCCGGCAGAATAGGACAGGTGATACCAATAGCTCTGCAGTCCTTCAGGAATTTGAGGAACGTCTCAGCTTGGAAAAAGAGTTGCGTCACAATGAAGTGTGATCCTGCGTCCACTTTCTCTTTCAAATGTTTCAAGTCATCTTCATAGCTCTCAGCCTCTGGGTGTCCTGTTGGGTAGCCTGTTATACAAAATGAGACCATTTGAATCCTAAAAAGTCCAAAATAGTATCTAATGGTACAAAGTCATAGAAGTTAGGGCTAACATGTTAATAACTTTCCTAATTAAATAGCATTATCATTTTTAACTTCTTGCTTCTTGGCTCTGTGAAGTACCCACATTTACAGGCTGTATCTGAAATGGTCATCTAAACACTATCCCCTACATGCAACATAAAGCACCTATAATGAACAAAACCTACTAGCCAACTAGCCGAGACTGAACAAGTCACTTAGATGAGTGACGAAACGCATCTCCCACAACATCTTAGGTCCAGATTTACATTTTACATTTACAGCATTTAGCAGACGCCCTTATCCAGAGCGACTTACAATTGATACAGTCTACAATCCAAGCAATTGTGGGTTAAGGGCCTTGCTCAAGGGCCCAACAGTGGCAGCTTGGCAGAGGTGGGATTTGAACCCTGGACCTTTTGGTCCATAGTCTAGTACCTTAACCGCTAGGCTACCACAGTCCCACAGATGAACTGATTCAACGTCTGGGATTTGAAAATGGGAATTAATGAAGATATCTCAGAAGTCCTCAAAAAATAAATCAGTCCTATGACTAAACTTACTATCCACAAATTAGCTGCTAAAAACTTGCATGTTTTGTTTTAACCCTAACCCTACATGTGCAGGATCATTCAATTTATTAAATCTGCACTAGCAACCATGCAAGATGGCCTGCGATTCGTGGCACCCTCAATCTCAGTCTCAACATGTACACTACAGTGACTGTACTTGTCATTTTGCCAGCTCTGTGGTAAACCATTCCCAACTATTATAATTGGCTTTTAATCCGCAAGTAGTGTGCAATGCAGTTTCGATGTTTAGCTAAAGCTTTAGTAAATTGAATGTTGACGCACATAATAAGCACATATTGCAGCCACACCAGGTTATTTTTTCCCCTACTCATGTCCTAACAGTTACTTAAATTAGAAAATCCTGACTCGTTATCGAAAGAGTGGGATTTTCTAAATTTAGAACGTGCTCTCCACCCATTCCATCACTGGGCACATCTTACACATATGACTGCTGGCAGGTTTTCACAAATCATGTTCCAACAATATATTTTTTTACAGTCCAACCTGTTGTGATTCCTGATATAGATTACAGATGATTCAACGTTTGAATGGGGATTTTCTATACAGTGGTACCTCGGTACTCATTGTAATCGGTACCGAGATCATTTTTGCATAAGGAATAATGTAATCTGAATTAATCCGTTCCAGAGCCCAAGAAAATCCACACTGTATTAGGCAATATTTGCATTAATGGAGTTGTAAACACTATATACAAGGTATCTATAAAGTCCCACTTTAATATTGTTAACAGGTGTGTAGCTGTGGAAGCCTAGCGGGTAAGGTACTGGACCAGAACCACTTGCTTAAACTTGTATGAGTCGAGCCATGCAACTCATTTCGGGTGAAACTCGATTCACGATTCATTAGTCACCATTCACGATTCAGTCTCACAATAGTTCTTTCTCAGTGAGGATCGCCATTATCTACAGGACTGTATTCCTAATGCAAATAAGTCTCCATGGCTCCTAAAATGGTTGATAATTACAGCCAACCGAAAGGAAATCAAGGGCTGAATTTGACAAGTTGTGAAGCGGACGAGTGGCGAGATAAGATTGTATTTGTATGGAATGTATGGAAAGTTTTCGAATTTTGATTTTAACTTGACAGCTCTAGTACAAGTCAATTCTTACCGGCGACGCAAATGTCAAAGTAATCCTCAAACTCGGTGCGGATGTGCTTGACCAAGTCTACAGCGTAGTTGAATCCTCCCTCTTCTTCTTCCCAGTCTGCTCCCACTGGATCTGTACAGATGTGCTTTTACTAGTTTCAATCCAATGTCCAATATTACAAGCAACTGATCTCATCTAGTACCATGTTATCAACTCACTAAATCAATCTCTTACCTCCCCTCAGTGCCATGATGTTCTTGAGTCCAAGGTGCTTGGCTTTGTTCAGGTAGAATGTGATCTTCTCTTTGGTTTGCTTACAGCAGGTCAGGTGCAGCACGCTTTCAAGGCCACAGTAGTTCACAGCTGTGCTGGCTATCATCATGGATGAGGTGTCTTTGTCTGAGCCAGGATCTCCCGCTGGATGCCATGTGATGTCGATGAAAAGCGGCCCACCGCATCCCATGCGGTCAAATCTGAAGAGAATATGAAGCCAATTACACTCATTATCTATCTATATGAAAGAGAATATTATATATATATATAATATTTCATCATAGGTACACTTCAACTATGAGACACAAAATGAGAAAAAAAATCCAGGAAATCACATTGTAGGATTTTTAAAGAATTTAATTGTAAATCATGGTGGAAAATAACTATTTGGTCACCCACAAACAAGCAATATTTCTGGCTCTCACAGAACTGTAACAACTTCTTTATGAAGCTCTTCTGTCCTCCACTCGTTACCTGTATTAATGGCACCTGATTGACCTAGTTATCGGTATAATAGACACCTGTCCACAGCCTCAAACAGTCAGACTCCAAACTCAACCATGGCCAAGACCAAAGAGCTGTCAAAGGACACCAGGAAGAAAATTGTAGACCTGCACCAGGCTGGGAAGAGTGAATCTACAATAGGCAAGCAGGTTGGTGTGAATAAATCAACTGTGGGAGCAACTGTAAGAAAATGGAAGACATACAAGACCACTGATAATCTCTCTCAATCTGGGGCCCCACACAAGATCTCATCCCATGGGGTCAAAATGATCATGAGAACGGTCAGCAAAAATCCCAAAACTACACGGAAGGTTACCGATGAATGACTTGCAGAGGAGCTGGGACCAAAGTAACAAGGCTACCATCAGTCAACACACACGCCGAGGAGGGGGGACTCCTGCAGTGCCAGGCGTGTCCCCCTGCTAAGCCAGTACATGTCAGGCCCGTCTGAAGTTGCCAGCAGCATATGGATGATCCAGAAGAGGGTTGGGAGAATTTGGAGAATATTCAGTGGTCAGATGCAAAACCCAACAGAGAACTTTTTTTTTGGGAACAAAAAATCAACTTGGTGTTTGGAGGAAGAAGAAATGCTGAGCGCCATCCAAGAACACCATACCTACTGTGAAAGCCATGGGGTGGAAAGGAACCTCGGCTTGGGCTGCTTTTATCTCGCAGGAGGGGGACAGGACGGACTGTCCGTGTTAAGGGAAGAATGAACGGGCCATTGTTCGTGAGATTTTTAAGCCAAAAACCTCCCCTCCCTCAGTGAGAGCATTGAGATTTGAAGATGGAACGTGGCTGGGTCTTCCAGCATGACAATGATCCAAAACACACCGCTTGGGCAACGAGAAATGGCCTAAAATAAACCGCATTTCAAGGTCCTGGAGTGGCCTAGCCAGTCTCCAGACCTCAACCCCATAGAAAATTTGTGGAGGGAGGTGAAAGTCCGTGTTGCCCTGTGACAGCCCCAAAACATCACTGCTCTAGAAGAGATCTGCATGGAGGAATGGGCCAAAATACCAGCTACAGTGTGTGCAAACCTGGTGAAGTCTTACAGGAAACGTTTGACCTCTGTCATTGCCATCTCAATACCATGTTACAAAGTATTGAGCTGAACCAAATGTATTGACCAAATACTTATTTTCCACCATAATTTACAATTAAATTCTTTAAACACCCTACAATGTGATTTCCTGGATTTTTTCTCTCATAGTTGAAGTGTACCTATGATGAAAGTTACAGACCTCTCTCATCTTTCTAAGTAGGAGAACTTGCACAATCAGTGGCTGACTAAATACTTTTTTGCCACACTGTATAAGTATATACACAGAGTACTGTGCATAATGCCACCATTAGCTTTGATGTTTTAGCAATGGTATATTGACCATATATAACATATTGTCAAAGAACTTGGATCCGTCACTCCGTAATACTTTTCCACTGATCTTCATTCCAATCTTTGTGAGCTTTAGCATGAAGCAAGACGCTGCTATTGCTGTGTAAAGTGAAGTCACACTACATACAGACTTGCCACTGTAGCTCTTTTTTTTTTTTTTTAACTGCATACAAATGTCTTGTGTTCTGTGGCTGTATTCTGATAAAGAGACTGATAAAACAATAAAACAATGATTAGTAGTCCCTAATCTCTTTGACACCACTGACCCACATGCTGCCATCATGCACTCACTTTATGGCTTGACTAGTAGGGAAGTTTATATGCGACTGTTAACATGAGCTGGGTCATTACAGTACTAACATTACAGGCCTTGCTGTACAAAATACACATGGTACTTTACAAACGAGCTGAGCATTTAGAACAGCAAGTCGTGCTCAACACTGGCAGCTCTGAGGAGCTAGGGATTTGAACTCACAACCTTCCGATTAGCAGACTTAACTATTACGCCCCATATACTGCCCACAGCAAGTATCTACTTGACGGCTCAACTTGTAAGGCAGCTTACATGTGACCATTACCAACACTTAAGTCAATCAGGATGAGTTTGTACCTGGATATGAGGTTGACAGCTCCTCCAGCCGTGCGTGGAGGGAAGAACTCGAGGGAGAACCAACGGTCCCCGGACTCAATGCGTCTCTTCATCTTGTCTCGCAGTCTGTCTCCATGGTCAGCCTCCCCCGCCGGAGTGGAACATCGTGAACTTTCCTTCGAGCTTTCTCCACTGTTGCTGGCACAGCTTGAGTCACTTTTACTTCCCTGACAACTTGTGTCTACTCTCTGATTCACCATTTTCCCTACAGGATTACAGCAGTGTGTTCAGCTTTTTATAACCGACAACAGCACAACAACACATAGCTTTAGGTCATTTCAAATTTCAGAGTTGCATGGGCATATTTGTAATGAAGTTGATGAAATTAAGATCCACACGTAATAACACATGCAATGGACCTGCGATAGGCCCAAAAGACAACTTTTGAAGCATGTCTGTCATCCACGTTCACTGTCAGGGACAATTAGCAATTACTGAGGCATGTAAAGTTACTCTCGCTTATGTAAACGACTAGGTAACGTCCAGGGTGACTTACAATTGGTACAGTCTTACAATCCAAGCAATTGTGGGTTAAGCTTCTTGCTCAAGGACCCAACAGTGGCAGCTTTTCAGACGTGGGATTTGAACCCTGGACCTTCTGGTCCAGAGTCCAGTACCTTAACCACTAGGCCAGGTCAATCATCACTAATAAAAGCTCGTTATACAAAGAGAAAATTATAAAGCTTAAGAACACAGACCACTTTGTAAGAAATAATGGTACATCTCATCCTTGGTGTAAAATCTTTCTCCATGCACAACTACCCATCTGGAAACTTCTGCCCTGTTGCCCTGTAGACATTCCCGCAATACTTACTCACATTACACAGAAAAAAAGACTAAGAATTATAATTACGTTTGGTCAGCGAAAAAAGAGCTAACCACAGTCAGAAGAGGTTTTTGCACAATATCCTAAAAGATTAAAACCACATTAAACAACACATTTCTGAGACTGAAACGCTGCACACTGACCTTTACTTTAGTTTATTCATTTAGTTTACTCATTAATAGCTTCTAAAACATTTTACCTTTCTTGTAAAGAAAAGAAAGTTACATTTTAGCAAGTTACAAACGGCATTTACAGGTTTCAGAATTACAGCTACCGCAAACAAGCAAAACCCAAATCCGATATCATCAATTATCATCATTTGAATTACTTTTAATCTACGTTCACACAGACAAGGTGGGTCCTTTGCAGAACACATGCGCTCCCACGTTTAGGAGCAGCAGCAGATGTTAGCCAGCTAATACAACCGGGTCACTTGAGCTTAATCTAAAATAAAAAACATACAAGTAAAAGCAATAACGCTGGTTCACCTTAAACGGCTTTCACGGCAACTTCCAATTGTAACAGCGCTGTTTTATTCGGTCACCAAACAACTGATGTACTCAAAAGCGGCCCGCATAAGACAAGAATAAATATAGTAGGCGGGGTCTCTGATGTATGCCACGCCCATTTAAAGCGCCCTACAGTACATTAAAAATCTGCGTTGCGTTCTGCGCATGACTCAAATACTCACAAAACCTAAGCGTTAACGAGGGATATATTTGTGTATAAATATACGCGATCGGCCATGTGGCGCGCGGGTGGTGCAGTGCTGCAGTCTATATAGAGCGGTCTTCGGTACGGCCCAGCCGAAGCTCCGTGCGCATGCGCACATCAATGTCGAGTCAAGTACAGAATGTTCCTGGATTCACTCTACTACGGTTACATTCATTCATTCATTCACTTTCTTATCCGCTTGATCTTAGACAGGGTCCAAGATAAATGTGGATGGCGATTAATAATTAGTTGATATTAGCTAGAAATTGCAAACATATTTATTTGTATTTCTCTATAGTGGACATTAAGTACCTAAATGCACTGTTGGATCACACAGTACAGAAACATATATATATATATATATATATATATATATATATATATATATATATATATATATATATATATGTAGTGTGTGAAGTAAGATACTACTAATGCTCACTATCAATGCATCCCATACTGGTGACCAGCATACTCACTATCTCAGCATCTCATACTGGTGACCAGCATACTCACTACCAATGCATCCCATACTGGTGCCCAGCATGCTCGCCAAATCTGCATCCAATAGTGGTGACTGACTGTCATACTCACTATCCCAGCATCCCATACTGGTGATCAGAATACTCACTATCAATGCATCCCATATCGGTGACCAGCATACTCACTGTCTCAGCATCTCATACTGAAAAGAATAGAATCTTTATTGTCATTATATCAAAGGTACAACGAAATTGCATACAATCCTTGGACAGTGCAAAAGAGAAAATATAAGACAAGACAATTATAAAATGAGTAAAATATATTGCACAGTTAAAAAATAAATAAAAATGAAGATAGTATTGCATGGATGAGGTACTAAATATTGCACAGATAAGTGCAAACAGTGGTGTAAACGGATGAGGTACTAAATATTGCATGGATAAGCATAAACGTGTAAACAGTGGTGTGTCCTTCAGTGTTCATTTATTATTGTAACAGCCTTCCATGCAGATCTCCTCTAGAGCAGTGATGTTTTAGGGCTGTCGCTGGGCAACATGGACTTTCAGCTCGCTCCACAAATTTTCTATGGGGTCGAGGTCTGGAGACTGGCTAGGCCACTCCAGGACCTTGAAATGCTTTTTACCGAGCCACTCCTTCATTGCCCAAGTGGTGTGGTGGAATCATTGTCATGCTGGAAGACCCAGCCACGTTCCATCTTCAATGCTCTCACTGATGGAAGGTACATGGTCCCGTTCATTCTTCCCTTAACACGGATCAGTCGTCCTGTCCCCTTTGCAGAAAAAAAGCCCCTAACGCATAATGTTTCCACCCCCATGCTTCACAGTAGGTATGGTGTTCTTGGGATGAGACTCAGCATTCTTCTTCCTCCAAACACGACGAGTTGAGTTTTCACCAAAAAGTTCTATTTTGGTTTCATCTGACCACATGATATTCTCCCAATCCTCTTCTGGATCATCCATATGCTCTCTGGCAAACTTCAGATGGGCCTGGACATGTACTGGCTTAAGCAGGGGGACATGCCTGGCACTGCAGGATCTGATTCCCTCTCGGCGTAGTGTGGTTACTGTTGGTAGCCTTTGTTACTTTGGTCCCAGCTCTCTGCAGGCCATTCATCAGGTCCCTCCGTGTAGTTCTGGGATTTTTGCTCACCGTTCTCATGATCATTTTGACCCCACGAGATGAGATCTTGCGTGGGGCCCCAGATCGAAGGAGATTATAAAATGAAAATTACAGACCTCTCTCATCTTTCTAATTAGGAGAAATTGCACAATCAGTGGCTGACTAAATACTTTTTTGCCCCACTGTACACCTGTGATGAGCCCCACCACTGTAGTGTCATCTGCTAATTTTCTGATAGAGTTACTGGGGTGGATGGGGTGCAGTCGTGTGTGTAGAGAGTGTACAGCAGGGAACCAGTGTTGAGTGCTGAGGAAAAGTGAGGTCCAACTTTTACTCTCTGTGAACGGTCACTGAGAAAGTCCTTAATCCAAAGGCAGGTAGACAGCAGGAGACCGAGGTTCTTTAATTTTGTTACCAGAGTGTTTGGGAGGATCGTATTAAAAGCCGAGCTGAAATCAACAAAAAGAAGCCTGGCATAACTGTTTTTCTGTTCCAGGTGGGTCAGGGTTATGTGAAGAGCTGTGGCTATAGCATCCTCTGTTGATCTGTTTTCCTTGTATGCAAACTGGTGGGGATCAAGTGAGGGTGGCAGTCCTTGAATAATGTGACCTCTGACCAGTTTCTCAAAACACTTCATAATTATGGGAGTGAGTGCCACTGGCCGAAAGTCATTTAAACTGCTGATGGTGATCTTTTTTGGGACTGGGATGATAGTTGAGCGCTTCAAACAGGGCGAGACGGTGGCCTGTGCTAAGGACATGTTGAATATTTTAGTGAAGACTCCTGTGAGCTGGTTTGCACAGTCTTTCAGCACCCTGCCAGTGACGCCGTCAGGTCCTGCTGCTTTTCTGGGGTTCACTGACCTTAGTACCCGCCTCACATCATTTTCCCCCACTTGGAAGACATGGCTGGTGTTGGATGGTGGAGGTGATGTAGCCATATCTGGAGATCTTTTTTCAAAGCGGGCGAAGAAACAGTTTAGCTCCTCCGCCATTGTCGCATTTCCAACCACAGTGTTGGATCTGGGCTTATAGTTTGCTATGCTTTGGATTCCCTGCCATATCTGCTTTGAAGAGATGGTCCTCAATTTTGATGTATTTGTTGTGGTGTGCTAATTTTGTTGTATTGTGGTTTGTCAGCCCTTTACCTCAGGAGATTTTGTTTTAAGTTGTGTTGAGTGATAGTTTTTTACACTCTGTTTATTTAAGAAAAACCAGAATTGCACTGAAAAGAAGAAAATTCCTTATTTTTTATGGTTTTTCCTAAGAACAATTCTATTTTAACAAACAAAGAACTAGAAAAGATGTCTAGTGAGGGGAGAATTTTTATTTTATTTTTGTATTGTGGTTTCTCCTTTTCTACCTCAAAAAAGATTTATTTCCCTAATGTTAAGGCAAACTTTGTTTTGTTACTGTTCTATTGTTTCTAAACAAAAATATAGATTGTGATAATAAAGTATTTTGTTGTCACGTACAATGTTTGGCAAAATTCTGTCCTAGGTCTTTTGGATCCTTTGGATCTATGAAGCTTAAATATTAAAAAGTATCGGTATCGGCGATACTGGCCCTGCATTTACTTGGTATCGGATCGATATCAAACTTCCCGGTATCGCACACCTCTACTGGGAAGTGGAGGTTTGTGCGGTGTTGTCCTTAACTTCTCCTATGCGCCGGCTGCGCTTCTGCTTTCTGTTCCGACGCCGCCGCCACCTCCTTTTTTTAGCCGGTGCTCTGGCTATATCTGGGGGGTATTTCAGAAAGCAGGGTTAGTGAAAACTCAGAGTAAGTTGACTCAGAGTTTACGGATACTCTAGGTTTTCGGTTTCACAAAGCAAGTTCAGCGTAACTTGGACTCAGTTACTGAGGTAACATACTCCGTGAAGCCAAGTTGCTCGCTAGCAGGTTTACTAACCCTGAGTTTCTCACATCGAAGCACAAACACTACAGAGAAATCTCCGTCGGGAGAGGCTGATCAGACCCCGCTTTAACGTTTTATCGTTCCCTGGTGATTATCTGTGTGAGCCTTACCGTTTCTCAGCACAGTTGATCATTTCTATTAACAATCTTCCCCGCTCTCAATTGCTCATATGACACTCCGTGGACACGCCCTGAGCTCTGAGCACATTCTTTGTGTTGCGCTTCAGGTTTTTGCCAAGGGGATTTTTCTATACAAAATCAGTGATGCTGAGCATATTTCTAAAGCTGTCACATGACTCTTGCATTAAAACGGTTGCTATAAACCTTTGTGGTGTTCCCAAGTCACATAGCCACAAACCTGATCAAAGAAGAATCCCACAGAATTTCAGGTATTAGTCTAAGGAACTGTCCTGCAGTGTGAAGGTCATATGTGATACAGCCCACATCATCAGCAACATGGAAGCAAAGTGCTGGGTCTATGCATGACTTGTAAAGTTTTCATGAGTGTACAGTGAGTGCTAGATTTGCCCCTGGTGAATACATACAGTACATATAACCATATCCTCTCATAACCAATATTTAGTTCTGTTTGCAACTGATAATTTAAACTGTATACTTGTATTATATATCATAGGAGAGTTTGATGATTACAGACAGAAGGTTTTCCTGCCAGCCCCATTTGCTGACCCCTTGCCCTGATCCTGAGCCTGGCCCGCAGCAATATTATACCTTGGTTCACTGCAGGACATGAGTCAGTGTAGAGATGACCATTGGGGATCTCAATGGCTGGTGATCAGACAATGTCCCACTCATCCAGTGACCGATCCTGATATAAATCCTGACCATATCGCTGATGCAGGAGATGGAAGAGCAGTGAGAGACACAATCTGCTACCATCATTTCTGATTAACCTATCACCTCCCCATTGTCAAATAAAAACAATATGCCTGTCTTTTTATGAAGTCTTCTTTATTTCCAAGTACAACTGAAGTACAGAGGTTAATATCTTTTATGTTCTTCAAACAAGTAAAATCACCTGTGAGCACCTCATCTACCTTTAACTGATGTTCCAGCAGTTGTATTTCCATTATTGTCTTTTATATCTGCAGCCTTATGTGGTCCGTTTCTAAATTCAATTTTTAAATTTGTTTCTAAAAATACACCTTTTACAAGGAGCTACAGGAACACAAAAAAATGACAGTGAATATCACAGGTCTAAGTCATGGGCCAATTCTGAACCAAATCTTACTGAGATACATTGTGCTGTGGAGGTAGATGGACCCTCTTTCCCATTGTAATTTCCAGCAGCACTCTGTATGATCAACTGTTAGATGTTATTTTCAAGGTGTACACCTCAGAAGGCCTCTCTGTATCTTCCCTCTCTGTGGCAGCTGACAAGGTTTCCTCATTACCTTCCTGCAATACAAATGAACAGTTTTCTGTGGAGTATTGAAAGTACTTACACCTGCATGGAGCTCTGTTATGGCTCCACCAGATTACACCAACAGTAACTGGTAGAGAATGGAGGAGACTAGACAGTTAAATTATAACTTTAACTAATTTTACTACTTTAAACAAGACAATGTAACTAATTGGACTTTTGTTTCTACAACAGTGTGCATCAAAGTTTTTCAAATTTATAACTCTGAATCACCATGAAATATGAGGAACCTGGAACGGTAACAGCAGTCAATTACAATGAATTAAACTGCTACAAGAAAATCTGTGTGCCAAGTTGTGTCTAGTAATGGATGGGTGGGCATCACTGATCCCACAGTGGCAAAATGATGAATGTACATAAGTTAATATCCTTAATTTCAATGACTACCCTCTTATGTAGGCCACTGGGTCCTGGAGGTGGCTGGGTCAGATGAGCTTCCTCCAGGGATGCCTTCAGCAACAGGTCACCCAATGTTTTGAATGAGGGCCATCTCTTCAGCCTCTGTGAGAGGTGGTGGACGACCCCCACCTGTTTTTGGACCTCAGCCTTTTTCTAGTGGCTATAATGGAGGTCGACTTGTACTTGTACGTATAAAGGCATTTAGGTGTTTCTTTCAAACAGATAATATGAAATTTTGTTGGAATGGCTGATTTTTTTTTTCTCTCTTTGGAAATGTCACTGGTTACTTACATATATGACATAACCATTGAGTATTATTTAATTAGGTAGGGTAGGGTAAACAACATCACGATTGCATGTAATGATATTATACCTTGCCTGTTTGAACTATATTTTGTGTTTCATCTTCAGCTCCTGATAAGTAGCTAAATTTTGTGCAGGTTGCACCTGCATAAATAACGTGCGCACGCACATATAAAATAAGTGGAACACTCGGAATACAACTTTTTTTCAGTTATTACTCACGCTATTGACTCGGGCAACATTTTTTTTTGCCATGCCAGCTCCCGTTCTTTTGCTACTGTATTATTTTTATATTATATATACGCACCTATTTCTAACTACACTGGGTTGAAGTGCAAGGATTGAGCCCGGGCTTTACTCAGGGTTAAAGTAACTCGGAGTTGACTGAACTAAACGTTATCCCCCGTTCTGAAACCGAAAACTCTGAGTTTGACAGTTCAGAGTTAGTCAACCCAGAGTTCAGGTTTGAACTTAGAGTTTGTTAAACCTGCTTTTTGAAATACCCCCAGCATACTTACTATCTATGCATCCCATACTGCTGACCAGCATTTTCACCAAATCTGCATCCCATACTGGTGACCAGCATTTTCACCAAACCTGCATCCCATACTGGTGACTAGCTATCCCAGCATGCCATATCATTGACATAAGCAAGTCATGTTGTTATCCTTTTGGGGTTTGTTTGTTTGTTTGTTTTTAATCACTTATCTTACTTAAATATGGATTTAGTTTAAATATGATGTAATAATGATACGTATTTTGCGTTAATTGAATTATCGTTAGGGTATTACAAAATAAAAGTCACCTCATGGCGTTAAAAACTCCTCAAAATGTTTTTAAAAAGCATTTATTATATCAGAAAAAAGATTTATATTACATTTTGAAATAACATCTCACGTTTTCGGTTAGACTAATCATACCAAACCTAGCCAAGCCGTAATGGGACTAAATAGTCAGGATGCGTCTTAAACCGCGTCCAGGAGTACTAAATAATGTAGTATAGGCAACATTTGTGAGTTCGGTGTTAGGCACACTTTGTAGTGTCGTAGTATGGGTTTAGGACACATCCGGGTGCATGTGGGTCATGTGACGCGGGAGTTCAGCCCACAGTGTGTGTATATATGTGATGGTGAAGATGGCGTGTTGTGGGAGCTGTTTGTGTTGTCAGTGCTGCAGGGAAGGAGAAACCAGAACACCAGAGGAACTGGTAAGCTCGTGTTGTTGTGTTAGATGTGAAATAAGCATTATTATGCTTGAGTGTTACGTTTATAAGTGGTTATAAGATGGTAGGATGCAGATCTTCCTGCAGCTACTCCCTCTGTTTTTGTTCTGCATAGCGGTTTTTTACATCACTCTACAAATCATGAGTGTGCAAAAATGTGTCGATTCGTGTAAATGGAGGAGACAGTCCTAGTGATTGTGATTCATCTGCCGTCCTTTGTCTTGCATAACAACTGCAGTGAGTCAGTCACCATTTGCATCACTATCACAAGGAAATAACGTCAGAATAAAAGAAATATACCTAATCTGGATTGGTTTTATTTACTGAATGTATATCTGTAAGCTTCTGCATACATATTGATAGAAATGTACTCGTTTATATTGATTAGTCAAGTCCTTTGTTTATGAATACATGGGCATCTGGCTAGCACATCACCCACTCCGTTGTAGTCCCAAATGGAATTCTACTCCCTACATAGGACTACATCTAGGCATTTAGCAGATGCTCTTATCCGGAGTGACCAACAACTGATACAAACTTAGCTAAGCTTTGTGGGTTAAAGGTCTTGCACAAGGACCCAACAGTGGCAGCTTAGCAGAGGTGGGAGTTGAACCGTGGACCTTCCTACAGCTTTACTTCTTAAGTACTTGAGTGTTTGTGGGCACTCAATTTACATCCACAAACATGGGTATTTGTGTGGAGTTTATCTTCCCTTTCTTGCTACAACAGCCTTCAGTTTCAGAGCAGTACATTTACATTAAAACATTTACATTTAGTCACCCTTATCCAGAATGACTTCCGACTGGTACAATCTTAAATCCAAGCAATTGTGGGTTAAGGGACTTGCTCAAGGACCCAACAGTAACAGCTTGCCAGGGGTAGGACTGAACCCTGGACTTTGTTCCACAGACCAGTACCTTAACTACTAAGCCACTGCGGTCCCAGACTAGAAGGTTCATCCGGCCACCCTTGAGAGAACTCGCTGTAGACCTGAATGATATAGCACAGATACTCCTCAATCCTGTCCCACCATGGAACTTTGAAAAACCTAACATAATCCTAGACATTTCCTGCAAAAAGAAATCTACCACCCACCCAAACACCTAGCTCAACAAGTTCCTGAACATCAGACAGAAATTCCTACTCCACCTCCCCATGTATACAGACGGCTCCAAAACTCGGCGGCAGTGGTATCTGGAGAACTTTCATCTAGAGTAGACTTACCAAAGAACAGTTCAGTTTTCACTGCTAAAGCTTATGCCCTCCTAATGGCAGGTGACCATATCAACACCACACAACAACACAAATATATATTATATGTTCCAACTCCAAATCTTGTTTACCAGCACTGGAATCCCTCAATACTGATCACCCAACCATCAGCACCATCCTGGAAAAACTGCATAATCTCACAAGGCTGAAATTCGACATAGAATTTTGTTGGATCCCAGGCCATAGCGGCCACTCTGGAAATGAAAGGGCGGACCGGGTGGCAAGGAAACCAACAAAGGCCGTGATGTCAAACTGCAAACTCCCACCAACGGACATAAAACCTCTACTGTCCAAAATATACAAGAAAAGTGGCAAGCCGAATGGAATACACAAGCCAACAACAAACTGCACAAGCTCAGCCCCAAGATAGGCAACCGACCTAACACATCTGGACAACCGATGGGACCAAGTTACATATACTAGCTGTCGTATTGGACATACCAGACTGACACACTCCTTTTGCTGGTTTTTCTGGTCCAATCTGATTCCCCATGACGATGAGTAGGATTTGTCATCTTAACCTCTACTCAAACATGGGACCTTGTGCAACAGTTAACCATGAGCACAATACACAGCATTAAAAGCAGAATATGCCACAAGTGAATACTGATTTGAACTCGTAGCCTTCCAGTTAGAAGTCCATAGCCTTAACCTCAGAGCCACCCCTCAGGTTGTGGTTTGGGGCTTATAAGCTACTGGATATAAAATGCACTAGTGGTACTACTATGATATAGAAAATGGTAATGAAGCTTAAGTAACTTTTACTACTTCTGTTAGCAGGTTACTTAAGCCTGTGTAAGCCCACTGATTGAGTTGAGCTAAAATCAAATTTTTTTTTTACTGTTACTTTGCAATAATTTTGCAGTGTAGTGTGAATGCATAGATTAGTGGATATTGATACTTCGAAGTCTGGTATCGGAGTTGCGTCTAAGATCTAGAACTTACTTTGGAGTATTTAATCTGTAATATTTATCACTTTGTCAGACAATTTTGGGAGAGACCAGGGAAGATGAAGATGAAATACTACCAAGGAAGGACTATGAGGTGGGACGAATATAATGAATGATCATTGAAAACAAGGAATTGTGGCAGTTTTATCATTAACATTTGATATTTGTTTACAGAGTTTGGATTATGATCGGTGTATCAATGAGCCCTACATGGAAGTATTGGAGGGCGTGGACAATAAGGTATATAACCCTCTATGCAGAGTGTTGTGTAAGTTGTGTGACGTGAAAAATGTCTTAAATATAAGAGTTTGTTATATTTGGTTTGTGACTTAAAATGATTTGAATTAAAAGTCATGTTATAAATAGGTTACGAATGTAAAGCAATTCATATATTTGGCAAAGTGATTTACATTTACAGCATTTCGCAGACGCCCTTATCCAGAGCGACTTACAATTGATAGTCTTACAATCCAAGCAATTGTGGGTTAAGGGTCCCATAGTACCACAGTCACAGAATTATAATTAATCACATTTTTGCTTGCTAGTATTTTCTTTAAAAAGCAAAATATAAGCATTGACAGAATGCACTTATTTTGTAATAGTTCACTAAACACACAAGCAATGAATTATTGCATATTTCTAATTTTTAATGCATATGCAGTACTGACCAGAAGTCTTCAGCCAGTGGTATAATGACCAAAAACCTCAAACTTGCATTTCTCTCTTTCCACTGATCTTCATTCCAGTCTTTGAGTTTTAGCTGATTTTTAGCTTTTTTCACCCTGTTCTCCTCCTGAAAAAAGTGGTTTTCATGTTCATACCCTTCTTTAAACATACCATCCTAGCAGCTACTTCAGACTAGAGAAGGGTCAATTGGATCCCCATGAAGTTGCCTAGATGCTGCTATTGGCTTATGTACATGAAGGTCACACTTTTTTTTTTTTTTTTTTTTTTTTTTTTCCTTCAGTTTTTTAGTACTACATAAAAATTTCCAGTATTTTCTGGTTATACTTGTATATAAAACTGAAGGAAAATAATGCCCACCTGTTAATTGAAACCCTTTCCAATTACCTTGTAAAGTTGATTTGAGAGAATGGCAGAAGTGTTCAAAGCTGTCCTCAAAACAAAAGGTGGGAAAAATCTGAAGTATAAAACGTAGTAGTTCATTTAACACTCTTTTTGTTTACTACATAATTCCATACGTGTTCCTTCATAGTTTTGATGTCATCTATCTATTTATCTATCTATCTATCTATATTTCTATTTATTTATTTTATGATCTTGTTTTTCGCCATTCTAGAAAGCTAAACGCTATGAAGCTGTGAAGTGGATGATGGTCTTTGCCATTGGAGTATCTACAGGCCTGGTACGATAAGTAAATACTTAATTTAATTATTAACTATTATTAGTCTTATGCAAAGATTTGTACATCTCTGGATAAAAATTTTTTTTTTTTTTTTTTTTTTAAAACATGTAACACAACCTGTGCAGGGAATACACTTGCATATTCCACAAACATACTGGAAAAGAATAAAGCATTAAATTGGCAAATGCAAGTGTTTGGACACCATTTCAGATGATTCTCTTAGCTTTTTTATGTTTATTTTTGTTGTTCACCTTGGATTTCTTTGTCCTTTCAGATCGGTGTGTTTGTCGACTTCTTTGTGCGCCTCTTCACCCAGCTAAAGTACAGATTGGTTGGAAAATGTATCCTTTGTATCAAGTCAACGTTGTTTCCAGTGCGTTAAGTGTCGCACAGTAACCATAATCTCTTTGTTACTAAATAACCTTAATTAATCTTTTCAGCTGTTGAGGAATGCACTGAAAATGGCTGCCTGGCTTTGTCGTTACTCGAGCTTCTTGCGTTCAACGTGGCATTTGTCTTCATTGCCAGTGTTCTGGTTCTGGTCGAGGTGTGTATCTGTGACTATATTAATCATGTAATAATAATCATGTCAGCCTTGGAGATAAATAATAATAACAATAATAATAATAATGTGTAATTCACAGATGTTTCATTTGTTTTGGGTTACTCGTAGCTTTCAGTGCTTTACTGTGGATTATTTGCTTATTTTAAGCCTTTAGAATAAGCAGATGTGGCATCCATGTCGGGTTAGGAAATTATGTAACTGGTTTATGTGCTATGAGTAATCTGATTACTGGAGTAAAATCCAGCTCTCTTTATCGGATTTTTTAATCTGATTTCTAGATCGGAGTATGCTGTATACATGACCACTTGAATAATCAAATAACTGCAGAAATCTGACTATGATCGGATTATTAAGTGCATGTAAAGACACTCAATTTCATACTGGATATCCTACTAGTGCCGTCAACAAACTGAATTCTGTAGCAGATGGGCGGATTCCTACTAAAGTATCGATACGTCTGATTCTGGCATTTCTTTTTTTTAAGAATCAATCCTGTCTTAATATCACATACTATATCTGTTCAGGAAACACAGGAAGACCATTTTTGGTCTGTTTAATGTGATCAAATGCTTGAATCGTTTGACAGCACTACTTTTCCGCATCTTCTTTTAGCCTGTAGCTGCTGGATCCGGCATACCAGAGATTAAAAGTTACTTGAATGGAGTAAAGATTCCTGGGATTGTGCGACTTCGCACCTTCATATGCAAGGCCGTGGGTGTCCTGTTTGCTGTTGCTGGAGGTAATGCGTAACTAGTTATTATTTTATGTAAGTAAGTAGCATCTTGTTGACTTGTGCAATTAACAAGCCTAGAAAACTGAATCACTGTATGATTGTAATGCAGTTAGTTGTCAGGTGACTGTAGAGTACTGTGCAAAAGTCTTGGGTCAATATTAGATTAGATGTACCATTGTTTTAGCAATAGTATAATGACCATATAGAATTATTTCTCAGTTTCTTTGTTAAAATTATACAAAAAATACAGGAAATTTGTATGCAGTATTAAAAAAACTGAATAAATCAGCAAATGGCTACAGTGTCCAGTGCCCATTTCACCCATATATAGTCCAAGTAAGCTTTACTGGGATTTAAGGAGCTTTATCAGGAATGGCCGTTTTGGAGAGCATCCAACAAGCCACTTTTTCAGAAAGGGAACAAGTTGAAAAGACTAATATGCTAAAGCTCACAAATTATCGATTGAAAATTGGTTATTATTGAATGAAGATTATAATTAGAATGAAGCTCCATGGAAAAATTATGGAGTGACAAATCCA
>JAJAGP010006681.1:0-19313 GCA_025084515.1 Ancistrus triradiatus | reverse complement strand
AGTTTCACTTAACTATCTACTGATTTTAATCTGCTTTATTCACATTTATTTCGATACTTCCAGATAAGGCATTTTGTTTCTTCCCAATTTCCAAATTTTACTTGTGTTCCCACGGTACAGCCTTGGGAGGACCTTTTGACTCTGGATCTTCTCCAAAAATCACTTATCTCTAGGATATAGTTGTGTCTAATGGCTTTGGATGTATATTCCCTTAGTAAAATTAAAAGTGCTTGGGAAAATGAGTTGGGAACTGTCTTTACTGAACAGTGGTGGGACAGGGCAATAGCTGGGATTCGTTCAGGTGCACCTTGTGCGAGACTGCAGTTGATACAATTTAAGGTCTTGCATAGGGTTCATTGTCCAAGTCTTGGCTATCTAAATTTTACCCTAATGTTATTGATCAATGTGATAAATGCTCTGCCTCAACATGTCATTTAAGCCACATGTTTTATTTTTGCCCTGCATTGAGTAAATTCTGGTCCGAGTATTTTAAGATAATGTCAAAGGTTTTAGGCGTCAATATTGGTGCATGTCCCATTGTGGCAATATTTGGTCTTCCTGCTGTTGTGTCTCCGTTAACTCGAGTTCAATCAGATATCTTAGCTTTCACTTCTTTATTAGCAAAGAAGACAAAGGAACTGGTGGTAGACCTAAGGAGGAACAAGGCATCAGTGACCCCTATGTCCATCAAGGGGGTCAGTGTGGAGGATCACAAATATCTAGGCGTGCACATTGACAATAAACTGGATTGGATCAAGAACACTAATATTCTGTACAAGAAGGGTCAAGGTCGTCTGTATTTTTTAAGGCAACTGAGGTCCTTCAACATCTGTCGGACTATGCTTAGAATGTTTTATGAGTCTGTGGTGGCAAGTGCTATTCTCGATGCTGTTGCGTGCTGGGGAAGCAGGCTGAGGGTGGCAGACGCTAATAGACTTAACAAACTGATTCGTAAAGCTGGTGATGTTGTGGGTGTGGAGCTGGACTCGCTGACGGCAGTGAGTCATTCCTACCTGTGGCAATCAAACTTTATAACTCCTCCCTTAACACATGATGGGCTATATTCATTTGATTTGATGTGCAATATTCATTCTATTTTGTGCAATAATCACATGAGCAATATTGATTTTTCTTGAATAACTTTTCTTCTTTATTAGAGTGTGTATTTATTTTATTTTGTTAGTTTCTATTTTGTACTTTTATACATAAATGGGTGCTTCTGTAACATCTGCAATTTCCCCCTGGGATCAATAAAGTATTTCTGATTCTGATTCTGATTCTGATTCAGTGATACCATGGGATTTGAAGAAAAGAAACGTCGTATGAGGGAACAGGATGCCATCAGAGCCCTACAGGGGTTCCTTTCTGAAGGATACAATGTGAGGAAGAAATCTGATCTTTAATATTAACCTCATACAACATACAATTATTCCCAGTGTAGTACAAGTAGGCAGTAATTATGATTAATGTTAGATGTTGGAATATTATGAAAATAGATTCATTAGGATGTAAATAACACTTTACTCTTTTACTCTTCAGTTCATATTTTCAGTTTAAGAAAGAATATAAGAATGTGTCCCCGAACGTTCCGAAGTACAGAAACAAACCTGAACTTAAAGATAAAACCTTCTGCCTGGTTTATGTTCTGCCAGCAAACAACATATCACTTATGGACTTTGTCATTGATCAGATGAAGTTTGTCCATCAGCATGCTTCAAAACTTTCTACTTAAGCTCCTCGTTTTCCCAGTTGCTGTGCGGTAGCATTATCTCGGCGTCCGTCATATGTTTCGGTGCATATTCTCTCTTGTTATGTTATGCTCATTGTGCTATGCTATATTCAGCCTCATCTTGCCCTTCCAAGCCCGAGTTTAGTTTGTATTTGTTTTTCGTTCGGCTCCCACACCAGGCTTTGGTTTATTCTTGTTTAGCTGCGTCTGCTTTAAGTTGTTGTTGTTATTTTGACCATGAGTTTGTTTAAATAAACCTTTGTTTTCGGGAACCTGCATCCTTGTCTGCTGTCTCTACACGGCACCCTATCAGAATGCTACCGCCAAACATGCAGATGGCAGGCTCCAGCTCCGCAGTACCCCCCACACCAGCCGAACGAGTTTTATGGAGACTCTAGTCGGCTCCCTCAGTTCCTCGTTGAATGTCGGGCTTGTCTGGATAGTTTTTTTTTCGCCACGGAGAGTATCCGATTGGATTTCGTGGGGCTTCTGCTTACTGGTCGGGCATTGGCCTGGGCTCTGTAGCTGAGCACATTGAGCCTGTTAGCTCTGTAGATGAGCAGTTAGCGTCCTGTAGCTCAGCACCTGAGCAGGTTAGTGCCGTATCTGAGCACGCCACACCCATTAGCTCCATAGATGAACAGTTAGCGCCCGGTAGCTCAGTACTTGAGCCGCTAGTGCCCTGAAGCTCAGTACTTGAGCCGCTAGCGTCCGCTAGCTCAGTACCTGAGCCATTAGCATCCGCTATCTCAGTACCTGAGGCGTTAGTGTTTGCTAGCTCAGTACCGGAGTTTGCTAGTTCCGTGTTTGATCTGTTAGCATTGCCAGGTTCCATATTCGAGCACATTGCATCCCCTGGTTCTGTATCTGAGCAGGTTAGCTCAGTATCCGAGTTTGTTAACTCCGTTTCCACATTTGCACGTTGTGCCTCCTAACCCCATAGATGTGTTATTAGCATCGAATAGCTCCGAGCACGGTGCATTCATTAGTTTTGTGCCTGAGCATGGTAGCCCCATACTTGAATTTGTTGGTTCCGTTTCTGAGCCTGGTAGCCCTGTACAGAGGCCCAATGCTTCGCTTGGTTCCATACTTGAACCCGTCGCACACCTTAGCCCCATACCAGAGTCAGATGCGCTACTCCGTCCCGTATCGGAGTTCGTAGCGCCCCGTAGTTTTGTACCTGATCACGTTAGCTCTGATCCTGAAGGCGTCGTGACTCCCAGTGTGTTATCAGAGTCTGTTGCGCCAAATCTTGTCCCACGGACATTTGCCCCGACCCCAGCACCATGGACATTTGCACCAAGGACCTCAGCGCCCATGCCAGCGCTGAGGACGTCAGCGTCCATGCCAGCACCGAGGAGGTCAGTGTCAGTGCCATTTCTGAGGTAATTTGTGCCTGTACCTGCATTGAGGAGGTTAGTCTCAGAGACTGTCCAGACGCCCGTACAAAGGATGCCCAACCAAGGATGGCCGTCCGTTTCAGTGGGGCCTTCTCAGAGGTCCTCCATTCCAGTGGGGCCTTCCCAGAGGTCCTCTGTTCCAATGGGGCCTTCTCAGAGGTCATCCGTTCCAGAGGAGCCTTCCCAAAGGCCGTCCATTCATGTAAGGCCTTCCCAGAGGTCGTTCGTTAGTGTGAGGTCTTCCCAGAGGCCATCCATTCCAGTGGGGCCTTCCCAGAGGTCCTTCGTTCCAGTGAGGCCTTCCCAGAGGTCCTTCGTTCCAGTGAGGCCTTCCCAGAGGCCGTTCGTTACAGCAAGGCTTTTCTATAGGTCGCGCGTTCCAGCGAGGCGTTTCCAGAGGTCCTCCATTCTAGCGGGGCCTTCCCAGAAGCCATCTGTTCCTGTGAGGCCTTCCCAGAGGCTGTCTGTTCCAGCAAGGCTTTTCTAGAGGTCGCCTATTCCAGAGGCATTTTCAGAGGTCCTCCATTCCAACGGGGCCTTCCCAGAGATCCTCCATTCCAGTGGGGCCTTCTCAGAAGTTCTCCGTTCCAGTGGAGCCTTTCCAGAGGTCCACCGCTCCAGTGGGGCCTTCCCAAAGGCCGTCCGTTCCTGTGAGGTCTTCCCAGAGGTCGTCCGTTCCAGCAAGACATTTCTAGAGGTCGCCCGTTCCAGCAAGGCCTTCCCAGAGGCCGTCCGTTCCTGTGAGGCCTTAGCAGAGGTCCTCCGTTCCAATGGGGCCTTACCAGAGGTCCTCTGCTCCAGAGAGGCCTTCCCAGAGGCCGTCCATTCCTGTGAGGCCTTTCCAGAGGTCCTCCGTTCCTGTGAGGCCTTCCCAGAGGCTGTCCATTCCAGTGAGGCCTTTCCAGAGGCCAGCCGTTCCAGTGGGGCATTCCCAGAGGTCCTCCGTTCCAGTGAGGCCTACCCAGACGTTCTCTGTTCCAGAGGAGCCTTCCCAGAGGCCATCCCTTCCAGCAAGGCCTTACCAGAGGTCCTCTGCTCCAGAGAGCCCTTCCCAGAGGCCGTCCATTCCTGTGAGGCCTTTCCAAAGGTCCTCTGTTCCTGTGAGGCCTTCCCAGAGACTGTCCGTTCCAGTGAGGCCTTCCCAGAGGTCGTCCATTCCAGTGAGGCCTACCCAGAGGTTCTCCGTTCCAGAGCAGCCTTCCCAGACGCCATCCCTTCCAGCAAGGCTTTTCTAGAGGTCGCGCATTCCAGCGAGGCATTTTCAGAGGTCCTGCGTTCCAGTGGGGCCTTTCCAGAGGTTCTCCATTCCTGTAAGGCCTTCCTAGAGGTCCACCGCTCTAGAGAGGATTTCCCAGAGGCCGTCTGTTCCTGTGAGGCCTTCCCAGAGGCCGTTAGTTCCTATGAGGCCTTCCCAGTTGCCGTTCATTCCAGAGGGGCCTTCCCAGAGGTCCTCCATTCCGGTGGGGCCTTGTCAGAGGCCGTTCGTTCCTGTGAGGCCTTCCCAAAGGCCGTTCATTCCAGAGGGGCCTTCCCAGAGGTCCTCCGTTCCAGTGAGGCTTTCCCAGAGGTCCTCCGTTCCAATGTGGCCTTACCAGAGGTCCTTCGCTCCAGAGAAGCCTTCCCAGAGGCCGTCCATTCCTGTGAGGCCTTCCCAGAGGCTGTCTGTTCCTGTGAGGCCTTCCCAGAGGTCTTCCGTTCCAGTGAGGCCTTCCCAGAGATCCTCCGTTCCGGTGGGGCCTTCCCAGAGGCCGTCCGTTCCTGTGAGGCCTTCCCAGAGGCAAACCAGGCAGGAGATTTGACCTTTAGGATCTGTGGCGGCTCACCTGCACACCTGCTCACTATAAATACCACTCACCTCCACAGACTCTTCGCTGAGTCTCGTGGTTCGTACCGCGTCTCTCCAGCTCTCACACGATTGTTTCCCATGCCTTTTATTCTATTGCCTACCTATCCTACCTAGTCCTCTCCGAGTCTAATACTACCTTATCCTCATTCTATCGTTCTTCTCCCTAGATCTCGCTCGCCTTCTATAGTTTCTCTAAAGCCTTTAGTTATCTCTCTACTTACCTTATTTCTCCATTCGTCTCTCCGTAATCCACTGCATTTACGTATCGCGTTTATTGGTTCCATTGTCTGTTTGTAAGTTCTGTTATTGGTTTCTTTTCGTTAATAAATGCCGCCTTGTTCAGTTCCACTCCTGCGTGTGTCTCTGCTCTCTTACAGCCGGCGTCACAGAAGAGTCAGCCATGCTTGGAGGCAGCGCGAGTTTCATTTTCGATTTGAACTTGGCGCCGCTATTATGAGCTGGGACTAACTCGCTGAGCTTTTCCCTCAGGTCGCCGAGGTAACGCGAGCCATTGCACAGCTGGCTCCCTCTGTGAACGCACTCTCCCAGCGCGTGTCACAGCAAAACCGGTCCCCGTCAACCGCGACGGCCGTGCTGGTAGCTCCGCCCACTTCCGACTCCCCGCCGGTCACTGACTTCGCGTTACCTGGTAGGTTTGACGATAATCCTGCACTGTATAACACATTTCGTGCACAATGTCAACGTTACCTCGAGCATTATCCACCCAGCTCAGATTTTGCCGCTGTTTCACTGGTGGTGTCCTGTCTTTCAGGCAGAGCGTTGCAGTGGGTCACGGAAAATGGTCACAGTTGCAAATGGGGGACAGTGACCGTCTTCTGGATGCACTTGGGGTAGTTTTTGGTACACCCATAGATATTGGACCATACACCCCTGAGGACCCACTGTTCGGCAAATCCACACATAATGGCCTGCTTTTGGATGCACTCGGGGCGTATGTCAGTGCATCTCTGGATAGTGAGCCACACGCCTCCGAGGCTCTACTCTCCGGCGTGTCCACACCGAGTTACCGGCCACCCAGTGCTCTGCCGGCTCCTCAGTTTGTTCGCCACGTGTTGTATCCTTTGTTTGCTGGCTGTCGCAAGATCACAGCTATTAATGTGGCCAAGCGCAGTATGAAATGTGCTTCAATGGTTTCTATTCAGAGGACACCCAGTCCAGTCCAGGGTTTGCCTGTCCTAGAGTCCGTTTCCGGGTTGCCCATCCCAGAGTCTGCTCTAGGGATGCCCGTCCCCATCCAAGAGTCGCCCATCCCAGAGTCTGCTCTAGGGATGCCCGTCCCAGTCAAAGGGTCGCCCGTCCCAGGCTCCGTTCTGGGAACGCCCGTCCCAGCGTCACTACAGGGCCCGTTATTGTCTGAGACCAGTCATGGGTCTCCGAGGCCTGGTAATCTTGCAGTCTGGCAGCATAATTCTGTTGTCGAGCCATTCACGCCTCGTAGCACGATGTTGGCACCTTCTGGGTCTGATAACCCAACATCTGTGCATGTCTCTGCCGAGGAGTCGTCACTGTCTTGCAGCACTGCAACTGCGATACCAGAGCCTGATCACCCGGCACAGAAGCCAGTCAGCCGCGTGCAGATGCACATTCGCCCAGTATCGAATCCAGGCCCCTGCGTGATTGAGCCTTCCAACTCCGAAATGGAGCACGTTGGCCTGTCCCCGTTACCATCACCTTCGGTACCTGGGTCCAAGCCGTCCAATAAAGAGTTGGCCATTTCTGAGACCTTTCAAAGGTCGTCTAACTCGGAGTCTGCTCTGAATTAGTCTGAGGTTGCTCCGAGCCCGCTTGAGACCTCTCACGGATCGCCTATATTCAAGAGCGTCTCAAGTTCGCCTCTCTTAGAGACCTCCCAAAGGTCCTCTCTCATCGAGACCTCCCAAAGGTCCTCGTTCCCTGTGACCTCTCCAGGGTCACCAACATTCGAAATCGAGTCAAGTCTGCCTCTATCAGGGACTTCCCAAAGGCTCTCTATCTTCGAGACCTCCCTAAGGTCCTTTAAAGCCATGCCTGATCAAAGTTCGCCTTTCTCAGAGACCTTCCAAAGGTCTTCTCCCTTTGAGACCCCTCTAAGGTCGTCTAAAGCCGTGTTTGTTCAAAGCTCGCCTTTATCAGAGATCTCCCTAAGATCCTCTATCTTCAAGACCTCCCTAAGGTCCTCTAAATCCGAGTTCGTCTCCAACCGTTCTGAGTTAGTACCGAGTTCATTTACGTCCGTGTCAAACCAGTCTGAGTTCACCTCGTGTCTGTTTGAGACCTCTCAAGGATCGTCTATATCCAAGAGTGTTTCGAGCTCGCCTTTCTCTGAGACCTTTCAAAGGTCCTCTCTCCTCGAGACCTCTCTAAGGTCATCTAAATATGTGTCCGATCGTAGTTCGCCGATGTCAGAGACCTATCAAAGGTCCTCGATCCCTGAGACCTCTCTGGGATCTCCTACATTCGAGCTGGTAGCAAGTCCTCTCATGTCAGACTCCCTCCTGAATCCGCTTGATTCAGAGACCTTCCAAGAGTCAGTCACCTCTGAATCCATTCGAGATCAGTCCAAGCTGCCCAGCTCTATGTCTGTCTCTGGTAAACCTAACTCTACTCTAATGCAGAATCTGTCTAAGTCCGAATCTGTCCTCTCTCTACCCAACTCCATTTCATGTTCATCTGAGTCTGTTCCCAATCTGTGTCTGTGTCTGTGTCTGACCAACCTTCCTCTGTGTCTGAGTCTGTTCTATCTTCATCCGGTTCTGTCCAATCTCTGTCTGAGTCTGAGTTTGGTCAAAGCCTCTCTAACTCTATGTCTGTCCCCTTTCTTCATATGTCCACTCCATGTCCATCTGAGTCTGTCAAGAGTGTGTCCTCTCCAAATCTGTCTGAGTCTGTCCGATTTTCGTCGATGTCTGAGTCCGTTCTCTGTTCATCTGAATCTGTCCGGAGTGTTACTATCATTGACTTTGTCCCTACTATGTCTAAGTTCAGCCACAATCCATCCAAGTCACTGTTCATCCCCGAGTCAGCCAAGGTGTCTGGGACCTTCTCAGGACCACCTGTGTCTGAGGCCTTCCAAAAGCCGTCAGCTCCGGTCCCCGCACCAAGGTCGTCTGTCCCGGTGCCTCCGCCGAGGTTGTTCGCCCCATTTCCAACGCCGAAGTCATCTGCCCTGGATCCAGCGCCGAGGTTGTCAGCCCCTGTACCTGCACCAAGGTCGTCAGTTCCAGTGCCTGCACAACGGTCTTCAGTTCCAGTGCCTGCACCACGGTCACCAGGTTCAGTGCCTATACGGAGGTCGTCACTCCCGGTTCCTGCATCAAGACCATCAGCTCCCGTGCCTAGCTCGTGGTCGCTGGTCCCAGTACCAGCTCCGTGGTCGTCATTGTTGGTTCCTACATCGAGGTCACCAGTCCTTGTACCTGCGCCCAGATCATCAGTTCCAGGACCTACACAGAGCACCCGTGGCCTTGCAGAGATCATCAGTCCCCAAGCCTGCTCCATGGTCGTCAGTCTACGAGGCCTGCCAGAAGTTGTCAGCCCCCGTGGCCTTCCAGAGGTCATCAGTCCCCAAGCCTGCTCCAAGGTCGTCAGTCTACGAGGCCTTTCAGAAGTCATCAGTCCCCGTGCCTGCTCTACGTTCGTCCATCCCCATGGCCTTTCGGAAGTCGTCAGTCCTTAAGGCCTTCCAGATGTCGTCAGCCACCGTGCCTGCTCCGTCGTCGTCCATCTTCAGACCTGATCCCTGCCACCCTCCCGGCCTCTTGCGATGTGTTTCTTTTCTTGTTCTGTTAGATTTAAGTGCAGCATTTGACACTATAGATCATGATGTTTTACTAAACAGACTAGAAAATACTGTAGGTATTAAGGGATCAGCACTTTCTTGGTTTAAATCCTACTTAACTGACCGGTACCAGTTTGTTCATATAAATAATCTAAGGTCTAAGCCCTCAAAAGTGATGTATGGCGTGCCTCAGGGATCAGTGCTTGGCCCGCTTTGATTCTCTCTGTACATGCTGCCACTAGACTCAGTTATTCATAAACATGGCATTAGTTTCCACTGCTATGCAGATGATACACAGCTGTACATATCAGCCAAACCTAATGACAGCCTTACAATGAACAAAATTGAGGACTGTGTAAAGGAAATAAAAGATTGGATGTTATTTAATTTTCTCTTACTTAACTCAGTTAAAACTGAGGTTCTATTAGTGGGACCCAAGGCTGTGAGAGACAGGTTGGCTACATCTATCCTAAATCTAGATGGCTGTCCAGTATTCCCCAGTCAGTCTGTAAAAAACTTAGGGGTCACATTTGATTCAGATCTCTCCTTTGATGCACACATTAGCAGCATCATTCGAATTGCTTTCTTTCAATTACGTAATATCGCTAAACTTAGAAATATCCTCTCTTTTAATGATGCAGAGAAACTTGTTCATGCGTTTATAACCTCATTTGGATTACTGTAACGCCCTCTCCTTAATACTGGATGGCTCTAAGTAAATCTTAAATAAAACTTCAGTAGTAGAATGCAAGCTGCCCGAGTGCTAAACTCGAACTAGAAAATTGATTCATATCACTCCTGTTCTATATCACCCCTCTGCATGGTGACCAGTCAATTCCGCATGATTACACAAACTTCTGAGAACTTATAAAAGCTCGACATGGCCTGGCTCCAAAAGTCTTGAGTGAACTTTAGAGGTGTTACAATCCCAACTCAGTCTACTTCGTTAGCAGGGTACAAGACTTTTAGTTCATAGAAGTAAAAAAAGTCACAGCCGGGGGGAAAGGCTTTCTAATTACATGGCCCCAAACTAGGAATAAACTTCCATTTCGTTACAAGACGCAGCCACTCTACAAAGTTAGTTTAAGTCTAGGTTTCATTCGCACTTTAAGCCTACCCCCTAGCTCTTAGAATTTATCATCATACCCGAGTCCACTTAAGGTCGATGTGCATACTTCACTTTTATTCGAACTTTGACTTCATGACTTTAGTTGGCTCTTAGATTATCATCATACAGGGCCACTTAATGTCGATGTGCATACTTCACATTTTATTAGAAACTTTGACTCCATGACTTTAGTTTTGCTCTTAGATAGATCATCTACGCCACCAGAAGGTGGGTCCCTTTTTGAAGGTCTTTGTCCTCCCAGGTTCTTCCTAGAACCTATAGGGAGTTTTTCTTTGCCACTGTCACCCTAGGCTTGCTCATTTGGGATTGGATTTGTAGTATTAGAAGATAATCCTAAAATTGAAAGTTGCTTTGAGACAATGCTCCATTGTAAAAAGGCGATATATAAATAAATATGACTGACTTGACTTGGACTTAAAGACATACCTATTTGTGGCAGGCTTTTGCTAAGATTACCAAGGATGCATGCTTGGGTCCACTGGGGCAGGAGTCTGGAGTCATGTCTGGCTTGCCTGCTGCTCTGCTAGCAGGGAGTGCGAGGGGCTGTCTGGCCCGAACTGGGCTTCAGTCCTCGTGATCTTGACTCATTGCATCCTTGCCTTAGAATAAGGGCCGAGGCTGGGGGTTGGTTCATAGTCAAAGAGTCTTATGGTGATCAGAACGTTGGGTTGCTGTATTTTTTTTTTTTTTTTTTTCTGCTCCGTGGGGTTGCCAAGTCTCATGTGATCCCTCTGGCTGTGTTTCCTACCAGTTCCCTCTTTTAGCTATGCTGCTATAGCTCATGCTGCCAAGGATCTCAGCTACACATGGCATTCAGTGGATGACATGGCATCAGTGTGTTAACACTAGAAGTCAAGAGGAATTTCGACCACCCCCCTGGAGTCATTGAAAGAATGTCTGAAGACCCTTAGTCCAAACTGACGACTCTGCTCTGATGGACTCCCATTAGCACCCCTATTTGTAAATGTGGCCATTGCCTGAGGAATCAGCAGGGGGGAGGATAGCCGAACTCACACCCACGTCTGTCTAATACTCTAAACAGTTGTGAAATCAACTGGTTATATTTTGAACTGTCTCTTGGTGGCACGGTGGTGCACATTTTGAACAAATTGAAGTCGATTTACAGGTTTTTTTTCAATTGGTTTGGCTCATTTCTCGAAACCAGATGACATTCTAAAAACACCATGTGAAACACAGATCAAGAGACTTTGCATTTTGAGGGCACTGACAATTTGTATGAAACACATATTTTGTTTTGAACCATACCTGAAGTGTTTTGGGAGAGATGTGACCTTTTGCTGCTGATCCATGATGTTGTGCTGCATTATCCAGGTCATTTTTCCAAATGTACATATAGTTTGCTAAACATACAATCTGTTTCAAGAAATATGCAAAAGTTTTCTAAAAGAATTTAGTATGTTTTAATTTTTCTTTTTTTAAAAGTGGTTCAAAATGACATTTTAGAAAAAAATAACCAAATTAATTGTGTTGATCCACCTCAAAAAAGGTCTAAGCAAAAGATTGTACGCTGCTCCTGAGTGTGTCTGCCCACCCCCCAGCTGCATTGTTATGCAGGGGACATGCATAAGGTGAGAGAGGCAGTCAGAGGGCCAGCCTGAGAGCAGCAGTTACAGAGGACATGATGTAAGTTTAGACATATTATAAAATAAAGTTTAAATGGTCTCATCAGAGCACTCACATACAATTATCCACTCAGTCTGCCACTCCCTTATTTGGGGAGAAAGTTACACTATTGTGGCTATTCCCCAGTTTAGTGACCATATTTTGTTTATCTTACACTCAGACAACAAAATAATATAGCGGGGTGGGGGGGTGGGGGTGTGGTGTAGGGCTGGGGCAGATCTGAGAGACTTAGCACATGCAAATTTGCATGCAGCCTTTTGTGCTGTGGAGGATAAATAGGTGACACCTATTTTGTTCACAACAACCAAAATGCAGAGGAGGCTCACCACTCAACAGGCATTGGAACTGATCCTCAGCAACGCCAACCCTTGTGACTCAGATGGAGAAGACATAGTCCTTCAACCGGATTCAGACTTTGAGCTGTCTTTAGGTTAGATTTCTCAAACTATCTTTATTCATTTCCTGACTATCTTTTTTATTTTAGAACCAAACAAAAAGTTGTAGACAAAAAAAAGTAGACACTGTGCTCTTAATCAATAACTAATTACATTTTCTGTTTTCTCTTCGAGCTGTGTTCCGGCAGTTCCAGCCCCACACATGATGTTCATCTGCTGTAGCTGCACTCAAGCTGCTTCCGTCATCAGCTCGATGTGCATACCTCACATTTTATTCGAACTTTGACTCCATGCCTTTAGTTTCGCTATTTAGTTTCCGCCCAAGGAGGTCGGGTCCCTTTTTGAGTCTTGGTCCTCCCAAGGTTTCTTCCTATAACACTCAGGGAGTTTTTCCTTGCCACTGTCGCCCTAGGCTTGCTCAATTTGGGATTGGACGTAGTTATTAGGAGATAATCTAAACTTGTAAAGTTGCTTTGAGACAATGCTCCATGGTAAAAGCGCTATATAAATAGATCTGACTTGACTTGACTTGCCGTCCACCCGTGTCAGGTGTGCCTGCCTGCGCCTTTCGGGGCCCGGTGTCGCCCACCAGGAAAGGAAACCACCAGATCGTCTGGACTCCCCATGGGGCCGTCCTAGGAGTCCTGGCTCCGTCTCGGACTTCTTTGGGGGGGCTGGGCTCTGTCACGCCGCACCTGCACACCTGCTCACCACGCCCACCTTCACGCACCTTCCACCGCGTTCGTACACATTTTACCTACCTTCTCTCTCCTCCTCCTTCAATCACCCGCACCTGCCTCTTGTTTCCAGCACGTTCCAGCTCACTATAAATACCACTGACCTCCACAGACTCTTCGCTGAGTCTCATGGTTCGTACCGCGTCTCTCCAGCTCTCATGCCTTTTATTCTATCGCCTACCTATCCTACCTAGTCCTCTCCGAGTCTAATCCTACCTTATCCTCATTCTATCGTTCTTCTCCCTAAATCTCGTTCGCCTTCCATAGTTTCTCTAAAGCTTTTAGTTTTCGCTCTACTTACCTTATTTCTCCGTTCGTCTCTCCGTAATCGACTGCGTTTACGTATCGCGTTTATTGGTTCCATTGTCTGTTTATAAGTTCTGTTATTGGTTTCTTTTCGTTAATAAATGCCACCTTGTTCAGTTCCACTCCTGCGTGTGTCTCTGCTATCTTACAGCTGGCGTCACAGGATCAGGGTTGCTTCTGTAGTGTTGATCATCCGTGCACATGACGATCCAGGATTAAACTACATGTGCATGTTAAAGAAAGAATCAATATTATCCACATTCTAATAAACAACAAAATCAAGTGAATCAATCATTATAATGCATCATTAGTGTTTCCTGCTCACTCTGTATCTTTCCTGGATAAACCCTTGTATAGCTTTGATGATGTCCTCTTCTTGTGCTCCATATCCATGTTCCAGTTTCAGTCCCATGGTTTTGTTTAAGACAAAAGGTAAAGGCTTTCCATCCTTTCCTTGAATATAATGAGATGTGTACTCTAACAGCAAGAGAAATATGATGTACTGTGAATCACCATGAGGTTAGAACATGGTGAGAGGGCATCCCCAAATTCTAAGATCCTAGTACTGCAAAATTATGTCAGATTTTTGAATTCATTATGTCAAAATTATAAACAAATTGAAAGACTTACTACTGTTGTGAAACTCGTCCAAGATGATACGTCAAAAAGAGCTTCACAGGTGATTAATCATTTCATAACATTGGTTATTATTAGTACTTCAATTACTTTTTGTCTTTCAGAATTTGATGAGCCATGAAGGAAGATAAAATGGGCGTAAGTAGATCCATGCTGATGGATAAACAGTTTGGTTGAATGGTGAACGATGGCAGCATGTTGGAGAAATGACCTTGGGATTCCTTCAGTAAGCCGCAAAACACGTTCTTTTTGTATTTTGGTTTTGACAGAGAAAAAACAATATTAGAAGAGAAACCGAGGAAGTTCAAACTCACCAATCCAGAATGTTCAGCAGGTCAGGATTCTGGTTGTTGGACCATTTGGAGCAGGAAAATCCAGCTTTATTCATTCTATCAACAAAGTTTAAAATGTAATCCTCAAACCTTTCAAAGTATGTTAGATATACTAATTAGTAGTACGGATCAAATGTATTTTTTTTTATTTAAAAAAAAGCAAGTCATCAATTCCACAATCCAGAACTTTTACTACAGCTTCATACTTCTTGTGGTCAGTTCCACATAATTACTGAACCTTTAATACCAGTGTTTTTTTTAATCACTCACTGCTCACTTGCCTCACCTGGTGGTGGGGAGAATTTGATTTTACCAAACATTTTCCTATATAATGGCCTGAAAAAATACAAACCAATTACTGCAGAAGCTCCCCCTAGCGGGCCCGTATACGGGCCCATTAGGTCGACATTTTTTGCATTCTTAATAACTTAAAACATTCTTAATACACAGTCCAAAACCCAACTCAAAATATTTAATACTATTATGACTACCTGCATACCGATTTTCAACCGTCTACATGCAGCCATTCGCCAGAAATCACATACCAAACACAGCTGTCCGCCATGTTTGTTTACATAAATAACCATACCTCCCCAACTATTTTGCCTTTTAAAATATACTTACGATGTAAACTAACTTTTGATTTTCATAGAAAATTCACTTACCGTCTAAACAACTCCATGATACCGTTAAACTCCAGATAAAATGTCAGTAAAGTCCTTTTTTCACTTGCTCAGTCGTCCATTCATTTCCAATGTAATCGAAGACGAGCGTTCTTCGGCTGTGTTCTCAGTACAAAACACGATGTACTCTCAAAAGGGAACATAAGATATACCCTATGGGAGGGCACTGTAAGTACTCAGTTCGTTATTTGTTCGTGAGCTTCCAAATGTCATTGGTTAGCGTTTTTTTCCAGCCAGTCAAATCATAGAGAGGTGGGAGCTGTTACTAGGCAGTATAGAAAACTGAAGGATCTGTGTAAGCGCTGATTGGACAACACCCCTTCCTTTGGAAAGCCAATAGTCTAAGCTTTCTAACGACATGTCGCATGACATGCTCGGGCTCACAGAGCAAGTAGGAGAGGGGTGTGAATTCTCACACAGGCTGAAAAACAGCCTGGCCCAGCAATGCAGAGGACTACATTTAGCGTGATTTATTCAGATACATAGCAAAATAACACTGAATTGTGACTAATATTTGTTTGTTCTATTACAAAAGACATACAAAAACTTGCTACCATTTGATTTATGATGACAGGCTTCTTTTTATTCATATTTTTAGAGGTGATGGCCCATTTTGAGATGAATGGTGATCAATACTAAAAAAGCTGTGTAACTCTTGAATACTTTATTGTATCTGTTCCAGCATGGATAATGTTCACTCACCAGGCATCCACACCACACATTATAAACCCCAAAAAAAAAGGCGTTTTTTGTTTTTCTGTATTTATCTTCCCAAATGGAACATAACATGATGAAATTAGAAGCTGGAGGTGAAGAAATTGGTTGGCCTAAAGTGTTTACTTCAATTTAAGCCCTGAATGATCATTGTGCTATATGTAAAACCTAAAATAACCAGTGTTTTAATGTAATAGTGCAAATCGCTTGAAAATGAGCTTGCATTAAGATCAGCAGCATAGCATACAAAACAACGTGTGAAAAGCATTATTAAAACCTAGGGCAACTTTTATTCTTTAGAAAATAAACTGAGAGATGATTTTCTCATTTGTCATGTCACAGTTTATGAATTATCATTAACCATTCCAAAACGAATTCAGCTCGGATTTAAATATGGAAATTTCTTTTATTCAGTGTTATTTTTGCTGCATTAATCAGACTGTACATGACGAACCCATAACAGTGTTTTGTTTTGATAACATTTCTGAATTCAGTGTGTCAGCACTTGCTGAATAATTCACAGGAAGTACATTTCATAATGTGTTTTAAATATGAAAGTACTGTAACTCGTCGACAGTCCCCTCCAGAATTATTGCCCCATGGACGCGTCTACCTCGACGATGAACGGCTCCTCGGGATCAGGGAGCCTGAGAACCGGAGGACTGATGAGGCGGTCCTTAATCTCTCGAAAAGCTCGATCAGCCTCTTGCGTCCAGCGGAAGGGGCCTGGGGTCTTCTGCATGAGGGTGGTGAGGGGGGCGGCGATAGCCCCAAAGTTCCTCATGAACAGCGGAAAAAATTGGCGAACCCCAGGAACCGCTAGACGAGCCGGAGAGAGATGGGTTGCGGCCAGTCGGCCACGGCCTGAATCTTGGCCAGGTCCATGCGGAGGGCCCCTCGGGAAATGATAAACCCCAAAAAGGTGACCGACAGCGCATGGAACACCAACTTGTCAAGCTTAACGAAGAGCCGGTTCTAAAGGTAGGAGTTGCAGCACTCGGCGAACATGGCCAATGTGCTCCTTCAAGGTATGGCTGAAAATAAGAATATCGTCAAGGTAGATGAAAACGTACTGATCCAGTGCCTCGCGAAGCACGTCATTAATAAACGGAATACGGCCGGGGCATTCATGAGGCCGAAGGGCATCACCTGATACTCGTAATGCCCCGTGGGTGTTAAAAAGGCCGTCTTCCACTCGTCCCCCTGCCGGATGTGGATGAGGTTATATGCGCTACGGAGGTCCAGCTTAGTGAACAGCTAACCCCTGGAGCACCTCAAACGCCGATGTCATAAGTGGCAGGAGGTAGCGGTCATTAACGGTGACGGCGTTGAGATCTCGGTAATCAATACAAGGGCACAGGGAGCCGTCCTTCTTGGCAACGAAGGAAAACCCCAGCCCGGCAGACGAGGAGGACGGCTGGATGAAGCCCTCCTGAAGGGCTTCAGCAATGTAGGTCCGCATGTCTTCCAGGTCTTTGGGGTTAAGGGAGAATAATCTACCGCGGGGAGAGGTTGAACCGGGCAAGAGGTTAATGGCGCAGTCATACTCCCTGTGTGGTGGGAGGGTCTGGGCCGCGCACTTAGTAAACACCGCCCCCAGGTCCCTGTAGGGCTCGGGGAGCGCGGATAAGTCGGGTATTTCCACCTGAAGTGGGGCCCGGGGATCGGGGTTAGGCCGGGGGATTAAGCACGATTCCCGACATCAGGGGGACCATGCAAAAATGGACCGAGTCTGCCAGTCGATCCATGGGTTGTGAGTTTGGTCTGGTGGGGGACAGGACCACCACCCAAGGCCTGCCCATCGAAAGCCCTGAGAGGCTGGGGCCTGTGGAGTTTCTCGACTAGCAGCCCCAAACGCCGCGCAAGAGTTGCTTTGATGAAATTACCGTCGGCCCCCAAGTTGATATAGGCTGGAAGGCGAGCCCGAATGGCCCCGCCCTGGCAGATGATAGTGGGGAGGGTGAAGCCGGACAGCAAAGAAGTGTTAGGGCCTTGGACTGGCCTCCCCGAAATTATAGGAAAAATGTATATATGCAGTATTAAAAAAATATTGCACTTCAGCAATAGCAGCATCTGGCAGGAATGGCCTTTTTGCAAGGGCAGCAGCCCAGAAAGCACTTTTTCAGAAGCGTAGCAGGATGAAAAGGCTAAAATATGCTAAATCCCACATAGATTGGAATGAACATCAGTGGAAAACAGGATTATGGGAGTGACGAATCCAAGTTTGAATTTTGGGGTCCACTGGCCAACAATATGTTACATATGGTCTTTACACCATTGCTGAAACAACAAATCTAATGGTGGCCTAAGACTTTTGCACAGTACAGTATATGTAATAATGAATAGTAATTATAGTCCCTAATTTTTTTAACATTTAACTGCAATGCCCTAAATAATTAAAACATTATCTGTCGTGTTTATTAACACTATCACCATAAAAAATCACGTTCAGATCCACCCATGTGCTGTTTACACTGTTCCTCCCTCAAAATACAAGCTAAGTATATTTAAACTTTAATGCAAGGCAAATATTCTTACTTTACTATTTTTTTAAGTATAAAAAATAGATCAAAATATATTTGTCAGTATAAACCAAGCACACTTAAATATAAGCACAAGTATAGGCCACAGCCACATTTAAACTTTTCTGTAAACTTGTCAGTATAGGCAAAGTATACTTAAGTATGCTTTTGTTCAGTATATTTCTGATAAGAACATACAAAGTTAACTTATGTTTGGTTGAAAATAAGTATGCTAATAACAGTATACTAATTGTATAAACTTCCTTTTTGGTAAGGGCAGCAGCTTACTGTGACTTACTTTTACTTTCTCTTTCCTTGAAACGGCATGACAGAAAAACAAGAATACTGGGAGAAAGTGAGAAAAAATGTAACGGTATAAGTAGTTCGTACTCAAAGGGTCTCCAGCAGTGGAGCTGCATGACCTGGAACGGTAAATACCTCTGTTTTACTGGACAGCACCGTAAATATAAACATAAATAATCCAGCACTGTATGTCTTTAGTTTTACTATATAGTCTTAAGCCGTGGTCACAGTTCACGGTGCGGGTTATTTGGAGTGTTGTGGTGAGAATGAGGAAGCGTTGGAGAGCAGCACTATTCACTTTTACTCTGTTTCGGAGTAGAAGGAAGGATATGAAAGAGAAAAGGCTGTGAGTTAATCGGGTCACTGACAGGAGACAGTCATTTGGAGTGGAAAGGGATGAAAGGACAGGGGGAAGCACGGTGGTGGATTTCTTAAAAAAAAAAAAATAAAAATAAAATAAAATAAAATAAATAAATAATAATAATAATAATAATAATAGTAATAAAGACAAGTTCCTATCAACATACTATACACTGGCTGATGGACTGAAAAAAAATCTTAAAAACCTATTAAATTAAGAGTTACACAAAGATGAACAAAATGAATAAAATAAAACTAATTAAAAAAAAAACCCTGCAGGAAACCCTTGGACATTTGAATCTGAATATTTAAAGTGTTTTCTGAGGCATTCTCTGTAGTGTGCTGAGGTGTTTTCCAAGGTGTTCTGTGGCATACTTTGAGGCGTTCTCTGAGACGTTTTCTGATGTGTTCTGTGTAACATTTTGAGGCATACCCTGAGGCGTTCTCTGACGTTCTATGTGGCATTCTCTGTAGTGTTCTGAGGCTAATTCTGAATAACTTTCTGAGGCATTCTCTGTGGTGTTCCTAGCACCTAGGAACACTTTAGCAACAGGATACCATAACAGCCACATGGGACACCATAGCAAACACCTGGGGCATCATAGCAACCATCTAGCAACACCATAGCAACCATCCAGGAAACCATAGCAACCACATAGCAACACCATAGCATGCACCTGGTATATCATAGAGAGACCATAGCAACCACCTAGCAACACCATAGCAACCGCCTCAGAAAACACAGCAACCACCTAGCAACATGACAGCTACCAGATGGAACACCTAGAGCCATAAACTT
>JAJAGP010006680.1:0-19314 GCA_025084515.1 Ancistrus triradiatus | reverse complement strand
ATAGAACATTCTAAAGGGTTCTCAAACTTTCAAGCACCACTGTATATGGTTATTATACCATTGATAAAACAACAAATCTAATGGTGGCCTACGATTTTTGCACAGTCCTGTATGTTGAATTGGAATGAACCTTGCATGAATTTCAGTCTGGCTGACAGAAGTCATTGCTGTAATGCTGTAAATTGGACAAGTTTTAGATTTCAGTACCACACATTAAAGAGGTTCAAATTGGAATTGAAAATATCACATTCCCTGTGATTATTGCTATTTGAGGAAAAAGATCAAGACTGTGAACCATTTCATCTGCAGTGCAAATATAGTTCAAATGTTTTTGGTCTACAGTGTTTGCTTTGAATTGTAAAGCACAGTTCCAGCAAATAAAACTGAGCAGTCAAGGTTATCGTTTGATCCTCTTCTTGTTTATTGTCACAGCTGCAGTGATCTAAGGAGTTTCATTAATTGAGTTAGAGATTAATCTCTTTGCAGATAACTCCTCGTGAGGTCTTGACATTGATGGTTTCAAGTGATTTGCTTTTCTTTTTTTTTCATTTTTGTCATGCTACACAACATTGAACACTGGTGCCCTAATTATAGAAGCTCTTATTGAGTGAAGCAGATTCAAGCAGATTCTTTGAGTGAATGTGAAAGTGTTCAGCTTCGGCTGTTAAGAGCTTAGTGTGACTTTGCATTTTTGCCATACAGATTTCCAGAATTCTTTTAGTGTAGTAAGTAAATACAGATACTGAATGTTAAATTTATGATACACAGTCTCCAATCTGAATGACTGAAAGTAACTTGGTCTCCATGATGTGTGAATGTGACCTCTTTCCCTCAGCAATGTGTTGTGCTATGCCTGTCTGTGCGTAGGATGCCTACACACAGCTAAGCGGAGTGTGTGGTTATATTTGTGTGTCTGGTTGTGTATACTGTGTGGACCATTCATGCAGGGCTGGGTATCGTTAAAAAATATTCTATATTGATCCAACACCTTGAAAGTGATACTGATACCAGAAGAATACTTTTTTATACCTTAGTTTTTAACAATACCCTGAAACCTTGTTGTTTGTTTTCAATCTTTGGATTACCTGCTGGTCCTTCTCCAATGCCTCTGATCTGGATGCTATCACTGAGTGCGAATAAACTTTAAATGTCCTGCTGTACCTTTTTGTAAACATGGACCCATGTTTGTCCCAGCAAATACGGATCATTTTTCTATGGTTTCTAATAATAACGCAATGCTGGCCTTCTTAAAGCTTTCTCTGTTTGCTGCAAAGATATAGACAGGCTTTTTTTGAATGAGCCATTTTGCAGATGCTGCATGTAATTCCAGGGTTGCCAGATCCCACGACAGAAACAAGTATCCAGGTCTGAGGAAACAAGCCCAAAAGAAGCAAATGCGCTCAACAACAACGAAAAAGGAAATTCCCAGAACTACAGTGTTAGACAGTGACCTCTTGATCAGTTAATATGAGTAATGTGGTAGTCTAGCGGGTAAGGTACTGGACTATGGACCACAAGGTCCAGGGTTCAAATCCCACCTCTTCCAATCTGCCACTGTTGGGTCCTTGAGCAAGACCCTTAACCCACAATTGCTTGGATTGTAAGACTGTACCAATTGTAAGTCGCTCTGGATAAGGGCGTCTGGTAAATGTAAATGTAATAATAATGTATATTTTCACTTTAGAGGTTAATTTTACCTTTAGATGTTAAACAAAACCAACTTCCAGGAATGTTGACGAGAGAGACAGAATCAGGGAGCAAGCCCAAATAATCAACTACACTTTTGAAACGAACCCCAAATATTTGTTAACTACCCATATTTGTAAGCAACTATAGAAAAATAAGCACAAAGTTGGTTAGAATAAGCAGACCTGGCAACCAACCGTCTTTGATTCTGCCAGCTGCTTACATTTCTTAAACTGATTTCTAGGCCTTGATCCGTTCTAAGAAATCAGACTATTCTGTTTACATGGCCACTTGAATAGTCGGATTATTAAGTGGATGTAAACATGTTCACTGTTGTTTTGCTATTGTCAAAATGAAGGAACCTCATTAACTGGAATTCTCCAACCCTGCCTTCACATTCTTTGTGGTTAACAGATATGATCCTCTGTCTCAGTCTAGAGAAAGGACTGACATTGGGGAGGAGGGTTCTTGCTTATTTATAGCTATAGTTCTCTTTGATAGACAAATAATTCCATGTTTCAGTATCAGAAGTTTCATGAGATATTATGTATTGTCAGTTTTAGCAAATACCACCCCAAGGCGTTTATTGCCTTGTTTTAGTGAAGTAATGCCATTCTCTAGAGCTCTGCAAAATGTATGCTCATTCTGTACAGCAAGTAAGATGTAATTATGTTTGTTTTCTTCTCGTTTTTGAAAAAGTCTTTATGATTATTATTAGGGATGTACCGATGCCACTTTTTTCCTTCCAATACCGATACCTGATAAGGCAAGTCAAATCAGATTTATTTCTAGAGCACTTTTTGCAATGGAGCATTGTCTCAAAGCAACTTTACAATTTTAGATTATCTTCTAATATCTATGGCCCATCCCAAATTGAGCAAGCCTAGGGTGACAGTGGCAAGGAAAAACTCCCTAAACGTTAAGAATCTGCCAATACCAAGTACCGATACAAACTCTAACTGAACTACTCGATAGGTGCCAATAAATCCTGATAGTTAGAGCGTTTCACTTTTCATAGATTGGCGTGCCTTTATTTTGGTAAAAGCAGTGTTTTGTATCCCAAAAAAGATATAATAAGCTTGAAGTTTAAGAGCCATGAAAAAATACATTTGCCATAATGCAGTAACAAGAACAACTGGAGAAGCATGAGCCTACTAAGCTTTTTAATTGTTGGTTATATTTACATTTCAGCCACCCCTCAAAAAACTACAGATTTTGGAGCAGGCATTTTGCTACTGCTCATCTCAAGCCAGAAATAATCCCACATCGCAGACGTTCTGCTGGCTTCGGTTAAGCTTCATCCAGTGACCCGCATATGTGTCAGTAACCGCTTCATGGTATTACTGCTCTCTATTGCCGATAGGATACTGTGTGTAAGCGTTAGTATCAGCACCGATATTGATACGTTATCGTATCGGTGCAACACTAACCATTATGTTGTTTTTTCTTCAACATATTGAACATTAGGACCTGACTACTTTCAGAGATATTGGTGCTCAACAGTTAACTAGACACTTTGGCCAGTACCTTTTGGACACCCATACCATTCATCAGAACCACATATGTCCTTATTGTTTGCTGCCATGGGCTCTGGAGAAATGCAGTGTTGGAGGAAATATTTCCATGCCCTCCCTATACCTACCTGGATCCCAACCCCCTTCCGCAAGCCCCCAGATAATCTCAAACCAGAACATGTAATCACAGGAATTAAAAGTAATTACACCTCAACCTTTCCAATCTTGCTCGATATAATGACTGTGGGTAGGACTGCATGGGAGTTGTGTATAGGTACCAATCAAGGCCCTATTTATTGACACAAAAGTCATTTGCACAGGCTAAATCATTTTCAGATCCTTCTAAGGCTTTGCTGTAGCCATGACTATATATGGGCATTTTTCTAGATCCAGCCTGGTTCCCTGAACATGCTTACTCATCATGCATTCCTAGACTGGAGAAACGCTTTCTGACACTGACCATCCCCTGAAATCATTCAGCAGCTGCATGCTGACCAAGCAGGGGAATGTGATCTCATTGTGTGTATGGCCAGAGCAGCTCTCATCTGAATGGCCCAAGGGTGATGTAATCTGACCAGCACCACCCTCGCTCTCATTTCCAACTGTGACAAAAGGCTTTGTGTTCACAGCGTCCATGAAAAGTTTTGGGGATGGGGTGAGGCATTGATTTTCTTTAGGGAGACATCAGGAGATGTTACAATGATGAGGCTTAGCAATCCTTCTTGTCCAGCTTGCAGTGGATAGGCTTGACAGACTTCCCCATCCTTTGTCTGATTACATGCTGAAGTAAAGCTTGATTTACATTTTCTACATCATCTTTGTGTAAGACCTTAATCTGGATTTGGTTGTAATTTGCGGTGCAGTCTGTTTAGAAAAACAACCAGACTGAACATAACCTTTGTCTCTCTTGGCATTAAACGGTGGAGAAGAGAAACAGGCAAGAAATCTGACCTGAAATCATGTCCATGCCAGCCATGTACTGGGAGTAACATGGACATCTGTCTCCCGTCAACATCTTGACACAAGAACTCATGAAGTATGCAAGCTTTTGCCCTTGAATTTAGATTTGTGGCCAGATATTTTCCACTGATGCAGAATGTTCAGGATTACGCCAGCTGACGCTGTCTGCCTTATTTGGGGCTTTTGAGTCAGATCATTTGAGTCTCTTTCTTATCAGTTTGACTGAATTGCAGTTGGGCAGCTCTAAGACGGGATAGCAATCTATCTAAACTCTTTCAAACACAAGCTGAAAGGAGTCTCTGTAGGCTAAAACTTTCCATACAACATATCAAACCTACTCTCAGCATATTCTCCAAACCCAGTCTCTCTCATTTCAATGGTATTCAGAAGCAAGCTAACTTCAGAAACTCTGTGACATGGGGTTTTGAAAATGTAGGAGGCTGTCCATCAAACAAGGGGGTTAAGCCATAAAACAAAATGCTGGTGCACTTTAGTTTTGATTGCAAGAAAACTCATTTAGATAATGTTGGGGAAGATACTTAAGAATTTTATCTCCTTGCAAAACTGTCTATGTTTGTTCACTTTAACAACCGAGGTCTTAACAATTATAATCAATTATAATAGAAAATATAAATCTGTCTTTTAACTCCAGACATTGTAGCTATGAACAACTATCGCTGCAGATCCACGAGCAGAGGCGCTAGTTTAGGAATATTGTCCGTCATATGTGTGTGTGTGTGTGTGTGTGTGTGTATTTACATTTACAGCATTTAGCAGACGCCCTTATCCAGAGCGACTTACAATTGGTACAGTCTTACAATCCAAGCAATTGTGGGTTAAGGGCCTTGCTCAAGGACCCAACAGTGGCAGCTTGGCAGAGGTGGGATTTGAACCTGGGACCTTCTGCTCCAGAGTCCAGTATCTTAACCGCTAGGCTACCACAGTCACCCTACCTTACCGGTCGTGTGCTTGCTTGCTTGTTAGCTCACATTTGGACTAGAGACTGTTGTAAATCAGTTGATGTGAGACTGTCTTTGCAAGTTACTCCTGTTTGTGTGGATGACTTATTTGTAACAAGCTGCAAATGCCGTTTGTAAGTGTATGTGCCTGTCCTATTGTATGTAGTACTTGTTTGTTTTGTTCCTTCACCTCCTGTACATTTTCTCTCACCTATAACTATATAAACTGGTTCACATTCACTCGTTTAGTCTAAGCGTTGTTTGAAATGCTGTCTATCAATGCATTTTGGTCAACGACCTGTTTCACAGAGCATAATGTAGTCCTTAAATGGTGCATGCCTGTATTTATAAAGCTTGCTATTGGATAATGTGAACTAGTAATAACTAAGAAGGAATATCTAAGAGGATCTGTTTATTGTAGCAATGCGTCATATTGAGCCTCTTTTCCAATCTTGGGCTACATCCGAAACCACATATAGTGTGCTAAATAATAGATAACAACATCACAATATAGGTATTTGTTATTGTAGAAAATGGTACTTCATGGTTTGGGATGCAGTCTAGATTGGGTCTGTATCAAACTCAAACATCTCATGAAACCAGAACAGTGCTGAAGATCTGTCAGCCTCTATCAGCCAATAGCTTGTCTGACACTCTTGTTTTAAAGAGTGAATTTTTCTTAACAGCTGTCAAACGTGCTCTCGGATTGTGCAAAATCTGTAGAATCCCATTCTGAAGGATGCTTAATGTATCCTGTATAAGTGTTAGAGTAGCAAGTTTCATCAAAGAATTTTTGTCAGCAGCGACACCGATACAAGCAGCATTTGAGTAATCAGAGTCAAATCCAAATTACTGCCACCTGAATTACTGCCGTGTGGTTTTAGATAAATCATTTGCGCATCTATTTGACATCTGAACAGCAAAACATGCTCCTCTTGCTCATCCGAACATCGGGCATGCCGCGGCACATGTCTGCGTTGGGGCCATCTTAGGTACAGTGCGGTGTGAACGAATACTGTACCCCAGGGTATAATGTAGGAAGGGGGAATCTCTGTTGGCATGACAACGGGGAGGTACATATTCTTCAATGGATCTCACATCTGTGTGGTCCACAAAAAACAAAGTAATGGAGGCCTGTCAAACTGAGCTGAGAGAATGCGATCATTGTCATGTGTTTTTGAAATGGCCTCCTCAGTCTTTTCTGCTTGAAGGATGGGGAGGAAGGGGGTGGGATTTCTGCCCCTTTCGGGGTTTACTGAAGGGGGTGTGATAGGCATTCTAAGCTCTTGTGTACATAATGCACTCAGTGTGTCCCCACTGAGTCCCACAGAACTTTACTTGAGGCTGTACAGAAGACCAGGTGCTGAGAATGCAGCAAAAACAACTGTCATACCCATGCAGGCGCCAAAGCCAATGCTGACCCGCTAACATTTGGCAATGAGGGCAGTGGTTCAGTTTGAAAATAGGCCAAACTGCTTGTAACACTCCATCCTCAGGAGGCTGCATTGTGCATTTTAATTAACTGTTGTAGAGGTTTTAGCTTGGACTGTATTTTATTTAGAGTTTGAAGTGGCACGGTTTTGCTGTGTGCCAGATCACATAGTTTTTTACTAAAGAGTCTGAGTTATTAGTGCACTATCCTTGGTAAATATTGATTTCTTTGATACTACACAATGCGTAGTAACATCATTTGGGCGTACTCACACTATGCCTGGGTGTCTTGTACCGTAATAAAAAATCTGAAGCCAGACGAGACATTTGCAAGTAAGAATGGATGTCTGTGGGCAAAATATTATGCTGCTAAACATCCTTATCAGTTAGCCAACAGGCAGAAGTAATGAACATCAACAGCAGTGTAACTTAACAAATGGAGTAAGGTTCTACATAAAGCCCAGTTTGCATGTTGCAGTTGTTTTCTAGGGACTGTGGTAGAGTAGCGGTTAAGGTGCTGTACTCTGGCCCAGAAGCTCCAGGGTTCAAATCCCACCTCTGCCAAGCTGCCACTGTTGGGTCCTTGAGCAAGACCCTTAACCCACAATTGCTTGGATTGTAAGATTGTACCAATTGTAAGTCGCTCTGGATAAGGGCGTCTGCTAAATGCTGTAAATGTAATGTAAATGTTTTCTCGGTTGAAATGGTTGTCAGGTCATAGTGCATTTTGGCAAGTTCTTCTGCGGGAGTGGACATTTATGGTTACTTGTTCCCTCACCCACCCGAGGGCTCATTTAATGCACTTCATGTCAGTTAATATGGTAATGGAATGGCCCTTATGATGGTGTCAGGGGGTGTCCTGAGGGTAAATGGTGGGGTGAAGTGGGTGGGAGCATGTTAGAAAGACTTTTGAAGCCCAGGGACTGGCTCAGCTGAGGTTCAGGGATTCAAACACAAAGATTATTGTTGACATTGACAGCCTCATTTGACAAGGACATTTGATAAGGAGAGTCTATCGTTAATGTCCATAATACTTGAATGATTTATATCTGCCCATTATTGCACCATTCACTATGTATATAGTGGTGCTTGAAAGTTTGTGAACCATTTAGAAGTTTCTATATTTCTGCATAAATATGACCTAAAACATCATCAGATTTTCACACAAGTCTTAAAAGTAGATAAAGAGAACCCAGTTAAACAAATGACACAAAAATATTATACTTGTCATTTATTTATTGAGGAAAAATGATCCAATATTACATATTAGTGAGTGACAAAAGTTTGTGAACCTCTAGGATTAGCAGTTAATTTGAAGGTGAAATGAGAGTCAGGTGTTTTCAATCAATGGGATGACAATCAGGTGTGAGTGGGCACCCTGTTTTATTTAAAGAACACAGATCTATCATAGTCTGCTCTTCACAACACATGTTTTTGGAAGTGCATCATGGCACAAACAAAGGAGATTTCTGAGGACCTCAGAAAAAGAGTTGTTGATGCTCATCAGGCTGGAAAAGGTTACAAAACCATCTCTAAAGAGTTTGGACTCCACCAATCCAATTCAAGACCATTGTTACCCTCCCCATGAGTGGTCGACCAACAAAGATCACTTCAAGAGCAAGGCGAGTAATAGTTAGCGAGGTCACAAAGGACCCCAGGGTAACTTCTAAACAACTGAAGGCCTCTCTCACATTGGCTAATGTTTAATGTTCATGAGTCCACCATCAGAAGAACACTGAACAACAATGGTGTGCATTGCAGGGTTGGAAGGAGAAAGCCACTGCTCTCCAAAAAGAACATTGCAGCTCATCTGCAGTTTGCTAAAGATCACGTGGACAATTCAGAAGGTTATTGGAAGAATGTTTTGTGGACGGATGAGACCAAAATAGAACTTTTTGGTTTAAAAGAACAGCTTTATGTTTGGAGAAAGGAAAACCCTGCATTCCAGCATAAGAACCTTATATCCCATCTGTGAAACATGGTGGTGGTAGTATCATGGTTTGGGCCTGTTTTGCTGCATCTGGGCCAGGACAGCTTGCCATCATTTGATGGAACAATGAATTCTGAAGTAAATGTCAGGACATCTGTCCATGAACTGAATCTCAAGAGAAGGTGGGTCATGCAGCAAGACAACGACCCTAAGCACACAAGTCGTTCTACCAAAGAATGGTTAAAGAAAAATAAAGGTAATGTTTTGGAATGGCCAAGTCAAAGTCCTGACCTTAATCCAATCAAAATGTTGTGGAAGGACCTGAAGCGAGCAGTTAATGTGAGGAAACAAACCATCATCCCAGAGTTGAAGCTGTGAAGCGGTGTGCATTACTGATCAACAATTACAGGAAACGTTTAGTTGCAGTTGTTGCTGCACAGGGGGGTCACACCAGATACTAAACTAGCTTACTAGTAAACACTATGTTTAACAAGCTAATGAGATTTTAGTATCAGGTTTGATTATAATCTGTATACACTCTTTTGTTGTATATGTATTTGTTTTTTTCCTCACTTTTTTCAGTCAGTGTCCACATGTCCTGTTCCCCAGTCACTCAGCTTCTCACATTTGTACTCCTGTACTCAGTATTGATTCTGGGCTTGTCATCTTCACAGATTTGTTCACCAAATTTGTTCCATACCAGTGACTCACTCGTACAATTCAAACATGTCTGCTGTTTGTGAAATTAGGCATAGAAATGATGTCCCTTTCATGTTCCACCTAAGTTGAATCACTTTATTATGTACTTAATTCTCGCTTTGACACTGTTGAACAGTTTTGAAGCCTTTCTGTCAAAGCTGCTCGCTGATATGCAAAAGGTAATTGAACATTTTTGTATTCTAATCTCCTGAGTTTGAGTGCCTTCCCTCAGTATGTCAAGAGTGCATTTTTATTTAATTTCAGACCACAACGTCTCGTTTCCATCCACTGTGAAACCTGAAATAGGAAGTAGCTTAAAAAGTTCAATGTATTATGCTATTAGAAGCCCAGCTGGGCCAGCATCTACTTTAAGGAACCTAAGACTGCTTTCAGGTTCATGATATATTTGTTCCTATTTCTCATCTAGTCAACCAAACATAGCAGACTTTTAGCTAGATATTTAGCTGGTTTAGTGAGAGTTCTGCAACTAAAAGTGTCTCAATATTTCATCATCCTCTAATAGCTGAGGATGAAAACAGTGAGATCACTGTCAACCTTGGGAAATGTCTCAAATAGGGAATTGTGACTTTTCTCCTGTGGTAAGAAACGTGACGCAGCTGCCATTCTACAGGCTGTTCTGTAAGTCGAACATCATAGTGTTAATGTAATTTTCATATATTTACAGATCACGATCTATATAAGCAAGAAAGTGCTAATTAAAATACTCAAAACAGACTGAAGTTAATGAGAACTCACAATGAGTGTGTTTACATGCACTTAATAATCCGACCATAGTCATATTTCTGCAGTTGTCTGATTATTCAAGTGGTCATGTAACCAGCATTCGCCAATTTCTTGTATTAAGCTTGGATTAAGGTCTAGAAAATCAGATTAGGAAGTCCAGTAAAGAGAGCTGTATTTTAGTTCAGTAATCAGCTTTCTCAGTGCATGTGTACTCTGATTTCAGTCGGTTTTCCCAGTCTTGTGCATGCATGCAAACATAGCCGGAAGCAGCTAGATTTCTTTTGGACTTGTTTCATAGACCTGGATTGCTCGTTCTCTTGCGGGATCTGGCAACCCTGGAATGAAATGCAGCATCCGCAGAACAGCTTCCAGACACTTTTGGGGATACGCTGAGACACAGTATACACTAAAGAAAATGAATATTTTATTTTTTAATTATTAAAGTTTACATCACATCCTTCTGTGAGATTATTGGCTGGTTGCAAAGTAGAAATCTGATTATTGCCTGAGTCATGTAAACCCAGAATTTTTCAATTATCCCAATTATCCCAATTATCCCAATTATCCATGTAAACTAGTTGATTGGATTACTGATAAATTTAGATTTTCTGCAGTTATCAGATTATTAAGTGCATGTAAACGCAGTGAATGTGGTGTTAAACTTGTGTGTTGTAAAACTGAAGGAAACAGATCCAAACATGATATTGGACATATTGGGCAATATTGAGTTCTTTATATAAAAGCCTTTATATTTTTTCCATCATGCTAGATTTATGGACATCTTGTGTATAATCAAAAAGAGCTACCCGAGAGATGTTCAGGCACACCTTAATAGTATGCTGTTTTCATAAATTGAATGAAATTTAAAGTTAATTGAAACACTTTTGGCTGTTTGCCATAGTGGACTATTTTTTTTGTCATATTTATGAGAACTTGAGCTCAGTGAAAGCTTTTTCCCTGTCGCCGACTGGATGGAATGTTTTTATTCTGCCCTCTTTTTAGACCAAAAGCAGGATAGTGGGACAGATGTTTTTGCTTGTGGGGCTTTTGAAGCACAGTGTGTCGGTGCTCTGTTGATACAGTTACTTTGTAATCTGGCGAACACAGCTCACCCTGCTGTGTGTAGGTCCAGCTTTGTCTGGAGTGCTCCGAACACACAGGTGAGGGATCACAGCGAGTTGCACAAACACACCCTTCTTCCATGCGCCATGACCTCAGGATAGACACCCCTGGTTTGACATCGCCATGGCAACGTCAGGGCTGCTGTTGGTTGCCATGGTGATGTGCCACTGGGAGTGGAGTAGAGGGCTTGTCCGAACACGTGATGCCAGAGAGGAGAAGAGAACTGCAGATTAGTGAATATTTCGTGTGGCACGTGTGCCATTGTTTGCATCGATTTGTGTATGTGCTCGTGCTTGTGTGTGGCACCATGCTGGGAGTCTGGCATCGATACCCTCACAGCAGGCTAACGGGCCACTCTGGCGCACGGAAGCAGATGTCTGTTGTAGTCTTTCAAATGCTCTCATTGATTTTTGTTTTGTTTTTTCCCCATCCCCCTTTCCTCTTTCTCCATTTTTTTCACGGTTAGTGGAGGAAGCTTTCCGTCATAAATTAGCCAATGAATTTTGAATTGAAACACTGAGTAGTTTTCGGCATGACTGCGCCACCCTGAATTATTAATATTCCAATTTGCCGATTTTGGGGATAACCAGGAAAGAGGGTTACAGTCATCTAGAATAAAGCACTAAACAAAGAAGGGCTAACACAACATTATTTCACCAAATAATCAAATTCTACATGGATTCACCATAACACCACTCATTGGGGGAACTAGTGAAGAAGGACACGATTACTGTGCAGATCTGAGTATGATTTGGTATGCAAGTCAGATATCCTGATGGTCCCAGTGGAAACCCTTTGTCATGCTTTGTCTACAGACAGCTGTCAGTGCTGGGGACAGGTGGGGCTTCAGAGCCCTTCCACCTCCTTCCTCACCCTTCTGCACCACCAGATGTCCTCTACCTCCTCTCAGTACAGGCACAGTCAATAATGTGGCCTACCCCCTACCCCTTTTCTATTTGAGAATGTCGTTTAACACAATGTTCTGTTACGTAGTGACGGCTTGGCTGTGAGCCATGGGTTTCAGAGAGCAATGATCAATCGTATAAAATGATTTCCTTTTCAAAATATAGAACATGCCAAATGTTTGCTCAGCATTTTGCTTTGGTTTGATTCCACAGCTCCTTTTATCATTCCATTTCAGTATTGTTACAGATTAAAGTACTAGAGCGAGGACTAGAACATATGGCTAAACGCAATATACGTAATTGTAATGAACATTTTTATATTCTCTATTTTATTACACTCTTCATAACGTTGTTTTCTCTGTAATTTATCGTAGTACACATATATTTATATTTCATTTCATTTAAAAAATGTTCCCTCGTTTAATTTTTATATTTAGCTTCTGTTTAAATTAAATTCAAATTATTTTACCACAAGTCTATTAATTAAGTATCTGAGTTTAATTCTTGTATATATCATCTAGGCAACCCAAAGAGCTCGTGTCCCATTTTGAATTTTGGTTCTCCAAAGGCTTGTTCCTTATAATATTTAGGGAGTTTTTCCTCGCCATTGGCACCCTTGGCTTGTCCAAGTTAGGGTTGTGGGTTTAAATATTTGTAAAGCTGCTTTGAGACAATTGTAAGAAGCGCTATAGAAATTTCTCTCTTGGTTACTCTCTGAATGGAGTTTGGAATGTTCACCCATTTGTTTTCGCATGGGTTTCCTCTATGTACGTCACTTACCTCTATTCATTTCCTGCCATGCTAGAACAGTAGACACTCTGTCTGGGGTGTATTAGATTCTGCTCCCAGTGTTTCCAGATTTGGTTCTGTACTCACCCTGAGAATGTTTAGGATTAAGTGGATGAATGACGTTGCCGTGATTTATATACAGGAAACAATTAATGATGCATTATGTGCTGAATACATGCAGTATATACACAGTGGTGCTTGAAAGTTTGTGAAGCCTTCAGAATTTTCTATATTGCTGCATAAATATGACCTAAAACATCATAAGATATTCACACAAGTCGATAAAGAGAACCCAGTTAAACAAATGGACAAACTTTGCTTGGTCATTTATTTATTGAGGAAATGTATCCAATATTACATATAGTGAGTGGCAGAATTATGTGAACCTTTGCTTTCAGTATCTGGTGTGACGACCTTCTGCAGTACTAACTTCCAACTAAACCTTTTTCAGTAACTGATGATCAGTCCTGCACATGGTTTGGAATCTTAGCTCATTCCCCTGCATGGATAAGCTTCAACCCTGAAATATTGGTGGCTTTCCCTGTGATCTCACGGACTGCTACACATCTTGCTCTTAGAGTGATCTTTTGTTTTTTGACCTCTCCTGAGGATGGTAACAATGGTCATGAAATTCCCCCATTTGTAAAGAGTCTGTCTGAGTCCAGACTCTTTAGATGTGGTTTTGTAACCCTTTATTGTCCTCCCTGCGACTGAAAATACATGACTCTATTTTCACTTTCAAATGAACTGCTAATCCCAGATATGTAATATTGGATCACTTTCCTCAAGAAACAAATGACCAAGCATAATATGGCCCATTTGTTTAGTTCCGTTCTCTTTGTTTACTTTCAAGACTGAAGTCTGTTGATGTTTTAGGTCATGTTTATACAGAACTATAGAACATTCTAAAGGGTTCACAAATTTTGTACAGGAATGAACTAGGATTTTTACCATAAAGAAATAAAGAAAATAAGCTCCTGCTATCTATATATTTGCTATCTGAAATATTTTCCAATTTGAGGTTCATTCAGATAGTGGGGTTTAACTGTACTGTATTTGATACTACTCTGTTATACATTATGTATGACTGTGATAATGTATGATACTGTAGAAACTAATCAGCATGTTTCAGGGTAAAGGAGGATAAATATGAAATATTTGAACTGGCTAGAGTTTGTGATCACATTTTGATCACATGTGTCTGCTTCAGAATCACTGAACACTTACCAATCACTTAATTAGGTGCTACAATTACAGATGTTGCATAATCTCAACAAAAAAAGCCATATAGAAAGTACAAACATGAAGTCCACTGAGCCCATTTTATACCTGCAGCATGAGGAGCCAAAAATCTGGGCGGCGCATAATCAGAACATTTATTATAAGGTATATGAGAGGGCTGTGTGTCAGCGCACCCAAAATGAAACCAAAAAAATGCACAAAAGTATGTGATTACAACCGGGCAACCGGGCTCAGTGTGAATATGCTCTTAGTCATCCTCTAATCCTTCATCAGTGCTCACAGGATGCTGCCTACAGGGTGCTGGTGGCTGGACATTTTTGGCTGGTGGACTATTTTCAGACCAGCAGTGACACTGAGTTGGTTTAATACTCCAGTAGCACTGCTGTGTCTGATCCACTGAACACACACTAACACAGCACCGCCATGTTAGTGTCACTGCCGTGCTGAGAATGATCCACCACCCTGATCTGTGGGGGTCCAGGCCATTAGAGAGCAGAGTAAAGTGGGCTAACAAATATGTAGACAAATAGATGGACTACAGTCTCTAAAAAAATAGGTCATCACCTGGATTTAACTAAGCAAATATTTAAATAGTTAAAAAAAGTCTCCCATCGGATAATTACTAAATTGGTGCCAGTCTCAGCTGGCAACAAGTTATTGAACCCTAACTGATGCAGTGAGGAGCTTCCCATTTGTTAAACAACCATGTTGAAAGACACATTCTGTTGTCGCGGAAAAGATGTTCATCTGTTTCAGAAGGGTCAAATTGTGAAAGAGTGGTTCAGGCAGCATGAGCCATCATTTCCACACATGGATTGACCACCACAGAGTCCAGACCTGAACCCCATTGAGAATCTTTGGGATGTGCTGGAGAAGACAAATCTCCCCTCATCAAAACAAGATTTTGGGGGAAAGTTAATGCAGCTGTGGACAGAAATAAATGTTGTGACATTGCAGAAGCTTGTGGAAACGATGCCACAGCGAATGCATGCCATAATCAAAGCTAAAGGCGGTCCAACAAATATTAGAGTGTGTGACCTTTTTTTGGCCAGGCAGTGTATGTGGTAAGTGGAAGTGAAAAAACAGACATTGTAGAAACAAGGAGGTGTACCTACTAAAGTGATTGGTGAGTGTATAACTAGTTGTTTTGTTTGCTGTCTGTGTAAAAGATTTGAATAAAACATATACAGTCTCATAATAACAGTTTCAGCTCTATTCCCAGGACTGATGGAATGGTGTAGCAGAACGTTAATGTTGCCAACAGTAGTAACATAGTAGATATGCAGTTTTACTTATTATTGGAGTAGTGAATTGTGTTCCTGTGGTACAGAGGTAACTAGTGAGTGTAAGGATTCTGCTGAGTGCCTCTGTGCCTCTCTGCACCAATTTTAAATGTCAGCATTCTTTCTCACTCTCATTTTCTCTCACTCCAGAGCTCTAAAAATCAGTAATTTTCATGCAGCAAGGTGAATCTTCCCTCCCTTTTTCTCTTGCTCTCTTGCTGCTGCAATTTTTTTAGTTTTTGCTTTTACATCTGCTCCAATGGACAGCATTGCAGCTACTATATCCTTTTCTCTCCAAACCTCTGTTTCAATTCGTGTTTTTCTTCTTTAGCTCATCAAAGCACATGCTCTGATTCCCACGGACCTCTGTAATTGATGGTTGGTCAAGTGGTTGCCAGGTTTTTCACTCGGCCGGTGACTTCCTTATCAAGTTTTCTTTTCCTCTTCTTCACTCACTAAATAATCAGAGAAGATCCAGGTGATATTGAACAGAGGCCATTCTGTTCAATATCAGTTACGTAGTTTGGTGATTTTAATGCCCAAAGACATAATTCAGCTGAAAAGGATTAGTAGGTGTGTAAGAGCAGGACTATCAGCAAAATGTGATGGACTCAGGCCTGATAGATCTAAAATTAATGTCTCATGATGGAGAGTTTCACTTCTTGCACGTTTTCGAGACATGCGCTGCAAGAATAGTGAACTGAAACAAAGGCAGGTTCCTCTTAAGAGGCTCTGGGCAACAAAACATGACTGACGTGTTAAAAATACAATATAGAGTTTTGATATAATAATTAAAAACTTAACACAACTTAATTCCAAGCCTATTTTTTGCCTTATTTTCTTTTATATAAATGCTTTCTAAGGTCTTTGACTGTACAGAACCTTTAAAACTGGTTTTTTTTAAGCTGAAGAGATTGGTGGGAAAGCAATTAGTATCCAGATTTGTACTGTGCAGCTGCGTAGCAAGTGTTTCGGGATGGCTCCTTAAGGAAATTGCATGCATACAGGTTCCTGACTCGTGGTTGACAAGTTTCTTCTGAGTAGCTCTCTAGGAGCATGTGATTTTTTTAATGCATCCCTTTTAAACAAGAGAGGATATATTTAAGCCATGTTGGATTTTAAAACTAATTCCCAACTAAACAGAGAAATGAAACTAAATTCTCTACTATTAAAAAATTCTAGTTACACCAAGGTGCATGGATCCCTTTTTGAATCTTGGTCCTCCCAAGTAGGGCTGCAACTAACGATTATTTTAATAATCGATTATTTTTTTGATTAATCGATGAATCAGGTTAAAAAAAAAAACCTTTCCATGTCTTTATTTAGAAATATAACATTAAATAACAGAGCAAATAAGTGCTTACAATAAATGATTAATAATAAATTAAATTTATTAATAAATTAAAATAACAAATGAAATAATAAAGAAAAATAAGTGCATCTCTGATGCAAACACTACATACAAACTCATTCACGCTCTTTCTTTAGGAACTTGAAAATGTTAGCATGTCAACATGCTCCTGGCTAAAGCTGGCTCTCTTTTTTGAGACTATATTTCCTGCCGCAGAAAATAGACGCTCAGACGGTGTTGAAGTAGCAGGAATGCATAAATAGAACTTGGCTAGCCTGGCCAATATAGGATATCTGTCTCTTAACTCCATCACTGTCATTATCCAGCTAACAAGCAGAAAAACAGCATCAACCGTGCTGTGCCCGTTTGCATAGTGCGAATGCGCCGTTACGTTTCCTCACTTCAAAACGGAACAAACTCGGGATATTGTGGTGACTTACGCTGTTGTTGAGCTCCCTTCATCCTCATCGGTGACTCCAACATGTTTCCGTTTCGAGGGCTGTATCATCACCGTGGTGCTCCCGTGCCAGGTCAAATCACTCTTGCAAAGCTTGCATGTTGCTCCGCCTCGCTCCGTTCAACTCGCTCTTATTTTTTTTCCAGCGTTGACGAAGTGCCGCAAGTAACGTAAGTGGATACGACAAGGCGGGGGAAACATAAATCATGCGACACAACGAATCGATAATGAAATTCGTTGCCAACACTTTTAATAATTGATTATTAGCGATTTTAGCGATTCGTTGTTGCAGCCCTACTCCCAAGGTTTCTTCCTCATAATATTTAGGGAGTTTTTCCTTGCCACTATTGACCTAGGCTGCTCAATTTGGAATTGGCCCTAGATATTAGAAGATAATCTAAACATGTAAAGACAATGCTCCATTGTAAAAAGCGCTATAGAAATAAATCTGATTTGACTTGACTTGATAATCAGCGATGAATCACGAATCTGCTTTGGCCAAGAAGATGAATGGAATTTTTGTCTGGTGGCAATAAAACATTTAAGATGACAGCCTGAAGATATGATATGGAGTTGCATGTCAAGTAAAGAACCAGGAGAAATGGCAACCATTACCCCAACAGTCCAACTACAGGTGAACATTGCACTTTTTGACATTTTTTTAATTCCACTGATATAATGGGTTTGGTGATGATGAAGTCATCTATCAGGATGATAATGCAAAGGGTGTTAAAGCTTTATCAAGAAAGACATATCAACTGATAACATGACCAGAAAACAGTCTGGATCTCAATCCAACTGCAAATATATGGTGAAAATGTAAGAGAAAATGGTGAGAATTGCTCCATGACAAGGTTCCATCTTGCTCTGTCTGTCACTGGAACGAGCTTGGTAAATATTAAAAATATTAAAATATTGTTTTTCATTAGTAAAGTCCATGGTACAAAGAATTCAAGCTCCCATCAAAGCCAGAGAATGAACAGCAACATATTAATTGTATTTTTTTTGTTTTTTTGGTTGATGATAGCATTTTTTTTCTTAACAGTGAATAATTTGTTCCTCCACTTGATCTGGAACAAATATGCAGTTAATTAAAATATTGTCATTTAACATGTTTGAGGTATGCTTAGCAAAATATTTAGCTTTTAAGCAAAAAATTGTTTGGTGTCAAATCTGTGATTTGTTTATTTCCTGTGAAGTTAAAAAGCTAGGTCCTTTGAGTGGGGTGATTTCATAATTTTTGCTAGGGATATTAGAGAATAGTATACTTCATCTACTTACTTTAGGGACTAGATCAAGTTGAGGGAGTCATCACAGTGCTTCTATGTGGCATTTCCAAATGTAGTTTTCTCCAAAACCTTCAGCATCACACACAAATCCAATTATGTTCCTTAGACTGGGCCTGAATTAGAGACACACTTCCCTTTATCTGTTTGTGTTTACTTCCATTAAATTGATCTCAATGCACAACTTTTAGGATTTTGATTTTATTGATTCCTCAGAGGGAAGTTCATTTTGCTGACGTGCTTTTTATATACAGCCAGTTGCTTCAATGCGGCAAAGTGAATTTTAGTACGCTGGCAGAGGCTTGTGTGCAGTTGTGGATTGGATAGTCAGTAAAAATGCAAGGGAATAACTGTTTTGTGGTCAATTAAAGCGCATTTGTTATAAAAGATTGCAAGAAGTTAGACTTTTATTCACCTCTTTATTTCAATGTGCTTTACTGGGGTACATTTCAAAATGTGTATACAATTATTTGCAACATTTTATTGATGCAATACAAGGATGACAATACTCTAGGTGACCTTGGAGTCCTACCACTAATTAATGATGTCAGTTCAGTTTTTCTCGCTCTTGGTTCTCTGTTTGCATGCGCTTTTACCATGATGATCAAATTGCTGAGCACCTCTCTTCATGATTGAACTAGATCTTGAAGTCATATATTACCTACTTTGAGCTTTTTTATGTTCATTCTACAGTGATAAATTTAAGCTATAGAACATGAGAGGGAATGTGTGATGACACATGACCTCAAGTGTTCTGCTGGTTTTTTATAGTTTTTTACAAGACAATAAAGAAACAAAATGAATCAAAGAAGTCCTGAATTTCATGCTGAATATGGTATAATACTTACAATACCTTCTGCCAAATTGTAGCTCCACAACAAATGAGTTGTTGCTATGCAATGCAACAATTCCCTGCCCTGCTTTAACACAGTAGACCACAAAAGGCATGTGGTTTA
>JAJAGP010006679.1:0-19337 GCA_025084515.1 Ancistrus triradiatus | reverse complement strand
TTGATTTATTCACACCAACCTGCTTGCCTATTGTAGATTCACTCTTCCCAGCCTGGTGCAGGTCTACAATTTTCTTCCTGGTGTCCTTCGACAGCTCTTTGGTCTTGGCCATAGTTGAGTTTGGAGTCTGACTGTTTGAGGCTGTGGACAGGTGTCTTTTATACAGATAACGAGGTCAAACAGGTGCCATTAATACAGGCAAGGAGGACAGAAGAGCTTCTTAAAGAAGAAGTTACAGGTCTGTGAGAGTCAGAAATCTTGCTTGTTTGTGGGTGACCAAATACTTATTTTCAATTGATTTACAATTAAATTTTTACAAAATCCTACGATGTGATTTCCTGGATTTTTTTTCTCATTTTGTCTCTTATAGTTGAAGTGTACCTATGATGAAAATTACCGACCTCTCTCATCTTTCTAAGTCAGAAAACTTCAGCAAAATCAGTGACTGATTAAATACTTTTTTGCCCCACTGTATCTGTGAAAACGTATGTGGACGCAGCAATTTACTGACTTGGTGCTTGTCTGCTGAATAAGTGGGCTGAGTAGCTTGGGCTGCTATTCAGCACTCATATCCAAGTATTGACAGGTAAAAATATATTACTAGGGCTATTAATGTGGCTGGGCTGTATTGGGTGCAAAGTTTCCTCATCCATGTTGACACTACAATACTATACACAGATTTTCATAATCAAAAATCTGTTCACTCTAGTTGGAATACTTATGTCAACGCAATATTTTAGTTTTTCCTTTTCAATAAATTTGCAAACATTTCTAAAATTCTGTTTGTGTGTATATACACTGCTAAAAAAATAAAATGAACACTCAAATAACACATCCTAGATCTCAATGAATGAAATATTCTCATTGAATACTTTGTTCTGTACAAAGCTGAATGTGCTGACAACAAAATCACACAAAAATCATCAATGGAAATCAAATTTATTAACCAATGGAGGCCTGGATTTGGAGTCACACACAAAATCAAAGTGGAAAAACACACTACAGGCTGATCTAACGTTGATGTAATGTCCTTAAAACAAGTCAAAATGAGGCTCAGTATTGTGTGTGGCCTCCATGTGCCTGTATGACCTCCCTACAACACCTGGGCATGCTCCTGATGAGGGGGCAGGTGGTCTCCTGAGGGATCTCCTCCCAAACCTGGACTAAAGCATCCGCCAACTCCTGGACAGTCTGTGGTGCAATGTGACGTTGGTGGATGGAGCGAGACATGATGTCCCAGATGTGCTCAATCAGATTCAGGTCTGGGGAATGGGCGGGCAAGTCCATAGCTTCAATGCCTTCATCTTGCAGGAACTGCTGACACACTCCAGCCACATGAGTTCTAGCATTGTCCTGCATTAGGAGGAACCCAGGGCCAACCGCACCAGCATATTGTCTCACAAGGGGTCTGAGGATCTCATCTCGGTAACTAATGGCAGTCAGGCTACCTCTGGCGAGCAAATGCCACCCCACACCATTACTGACGCATTGCCAAACCGATCATGCTGAAGGATGTTTCAGGCAGCAGATTGCTTTCCACGGTGTCTCCAGACTCTGTCACATCTGTCACATATGCTCAGTGTGAACCTGCTTTCATCTGTGAAGAGCACAGGGTGCCAGTGGCGAATTTGCCAATCCTGGTGTTCTCTGGCAAATGCCAAGCGTCCTGCACGGTGTTGGGCTGTGAGCACAACCCCCATCTGTGGACGCTGGGCCCTCATACCATCCTCACATTTGTGACCTGCTGGAGGTCATTTTGCAGGGCTCTGGCAGTGCTCCTCTTGTTCCTCATTGCACAAAGGCGGAGGTAGCGGTCCTGCTGCTGGGTTGTTGCCCTCCTACAGCCTCCTCCATGTCTCCTGGTGTACTGGCCTGTCTCCTGATACCGCCTCCAGCCTGTGGACACTACGCTGACAAACACAGCAAACCTTCTTGCCACAGCCATCATAGATGAACTGCACTACCTGAGCCACTTGGGTGGGTTGTAGAGTCCATCTCATGCTACCACGAGTGTGAAAGCACCACCAACATTCAAAAGTGACCAAAACATCAGCCAGAAAGCATAGGTACTGAGAAGTGGTCTGTGGTCCCTACAGAACCACTCCTTTATTGAGTGTGTCTTGCTAATTGCCAATAATTTCCACCTGTTGTCTATTCCATTTGCACAACAACATGTGAAATTGATTGTCAATCAGTGTTGCTCCCCAAGTGGACAGTTTGATTTCACAGAAGTTTGATTTACTTGGAGTTATATTGTGTTGTTTAGGTGTTCCCTTTATTTTTTTGAGCAGTGTATATATATATATATATATATATATATATATATATATATATATATATATATATACATATATATAGACTAGTCATTGTAAATGGCTAAAATGGCCATTTATGCTAATAGCGATGTTAAATAAATCCAAATACACAAACAAACATACAAACAAAAGATGGTTCAACCTCCCCAACACACTACTGTATAGAAGATTGCCGTAAAATCTTCTCAACAGCGGTCTGCAAACTCCAAACTCCAAAATACCTACATCTCCAGCAGATGGAGACAATCTTGGCCCTTGTTGTACAGGACATCTATGTTGCTAGACCAATCTGTTAGTCCATCAGTTTGTCGTTGAGGTGACACCCTCAACCTACTGACTTACACTTAACACTATTTGCACTGAAAATACTGCCATGACATACCATGGTATTTTTACAACCAGATGCTACTTTATTTACAAGCCAGCTCTTGTTTTCCTTGACAGACACAATAAAAAAAACATTAATATCCTAGAGTGAGCTGTGGTATTGTAGTACATGAGTCTGGTTTCGGTCTTGAGACCATAGACAAGCTGTCTCAATCTTGTTGCTGATTACTGAATATAAAAATCCATTCAAACAGAATAAATCAGTTCTTTCTCTACACTTCTAAATTAAATCTGCACTAAGATTGGCTAGGAAGGAAAAACAAGTTACTACCCATCTCATTCAGTATCCAATCAGTGAACACTTACATTAAGATTGGGATTGGACGTAGTTATTAGGAGATAATCTAAACTTGTAAAGTTGCTTTGAGACAATGCTCCATTGTAAAAAGCGCTATATAAATAAATCTGACTTGACTTGACTTAAGTGTGCATTTTCGCTTGCTCACACTTTAACATCTGCAAAATCTGTAATTATTATGATGTTTTTATTAAGAATATAATAATAAAAATGGAAAAAAATGTTGTTTGCTATATTCAGTTGACCTTATGTGGTGAATTCTGATTAAGTTCCACAGAAGGGAAACAGAACGATCATCATCATCATTCGCTTCAAAAAGTATTGAGAACTAAAAATCAAACAAAATGGCATTGTCATTCATTTAAAGAATTTAAAATAACTCTTTTGTATGTAGAATCTTTCCAGTGTGTGATCATTCATTTTGTATTTTACAAACATAAGTAATCCATATACTCACTCACATGTCTGTTCTGGTCTTGTTTCAGTGCAAAAACTGTTTCAGTTTCTCATCTTGCAGTTCCTTCTTCTCAAAAAAGTTTCTTGCATCTCTGCTTTTATTGTCAATTCCAAAAGTTTCAGTTTTGGCCTTAATTTGAGGTGAGGATGTGATCCAGTCAATTACTAAACAAGTAACTGACACTTCGGAGTAATACATGGAGTAAAATCCCAATGCCCTACTACTTTAGAAAGTCTCATCTGGAATGGCGAACAACCAGCACAGGTAATGTGTCTACTCCTACTGTGTCACTTAGTAAGTATTGAGTGATTTGTATTTCAGTAATACACAGAGGCATAGAGTACAGCTGATAACGGTATTGTTAATAATAATGCTTAATACTGAATTCTTATTTCCATGTGAAATTGTAATTTTTCCTGTTTAATAAATGTGCAAAAATCTGTTTCACATTTTCACGTTGTAGTATGGGGTATTGAGTGATTGGGAAAAATTTAATTCATGCATTCACTTTCTTATCTGCTTAATCTTTGACAGTGTTGTGGAAGAGCTGATGCCTAGACGGGACAATAGGTTACAGCTTGACGGGTACAACCCTAGACAGGGTGCCAATCCATCATAGGGCACACACACACACACACACACACACACACACACTAGGGCCACTTTAGTGTAACCAGTTAACGTAGTGCATGTCTTTGGACTGTGGGAGGAAAACGAAGTACCCAGAGTAAATCCACATGGAGATGGGGAAGATATGCAAACTCCACATAGAAAGGACCGAGACCACTTCACCTGGGATTGAACCTTGCTGTGAGGAGACAGTGCTAGTGCTGAGATCTGGTGTTCCTGTGAGGATCCTAGCCTTGAGGGAGAACATTTGGGAGCTACCAGTCTTCAGGAACAACATTTCACCTGATTTTATAACTAAGTTTCACAAAAACCTTCAGAGTTTTTGGAAATTCTCACATACTGGCTCTGCTCAACCTGGCAAGAAAGCGGTGGAGAATCAAACATACCAGCGCACTCAAACGTCTGAGATGGCAATGGTTTTGTACACCTTTACTGTCTCTATTCCTATCCAATCTGTGATCTGTACAGAACAAAATGGAATAACTATTTCTGTTCAACCAATCCAAAAAGAACTTTCCAACCTCATCTGCCCCTGCTTTACAGGAATATGTCTTTCTGAGCTGACCGCAGACAGCGTGCTGCACCTCCATGGTTTCCAGCTGCACAGAGCAGATAGGAACGTGGAGCTCATCGGCAAGACAAGACAAAGATGAATCTGCTTCTACATCAATGAACACTTGTGTAAACACATCTCGGTACTATTAAAATCATGCACTGCTCATTAAATTTTCATCAGCTGCAAGCTGTTCTATTTGCCAATTCTCTTCTATCATAATCGTTGCTGTTTATATTCCGCCAGACGAGCACACAATCTGCAGAACAATTTGCAGATCACAGAGACAGCTGGCTGACCAGATAATGAATGTTATCTCCTCATTCTGGGAGACTTTAACAATGCAAAACAAAAAAGCAAACAAAAAAGAAGTGCCCAGGTGCAGATAGCATGTCACTTTTGCCACAAGAGAAGGGTACCTTTTGGATCATTTTTACACCACTGTTAAAAATGCCTATCAAGGCGTCACACGCACAGCTCTCAGTCACTCCGATCACATTCTTGTTTACCCCATTCCTACGTAAAAACTCAAAATGACAACATTGAAGAGGTGGACCAGTGGAGACACTGTAAAGCTACAGAGCTCCTTTGAATCCACAAACTGGACTGTTTCTGAAGATGCAACAGAGAGCCTAGATGAATACACAGACATTGTGATATCATACATTAGTTCCTGTGAGAACAGTTGCATTTCAACTACATAAATGCTAAATGCTCGGATATGGATCTTGATAGCTCAGGTTCGGAGCTTACAGGCACAGTATGCTCACTTACGGAGCTAGGGGGAGCTAATTGCTCAGGAACGGAGCTTACAGGTGTGGCGTGCTTAGGTACGAAGCTAGGGGGCGCCAATTGCTCAGGAACAGAGCTTAATTGCTCAGGTTCGGAGCTTACATGTGCGGCGTGCTCAGGTACGGCATCAAGTGGCGCTAAATGCTCAAGCATGGAGCGTACGAGCTCAGATACGGCGCCAATGGGCGCAGCGAACTCAGCCACAGAACTGAGCAGTGCCAGCTGCTTGAGTACAGAGCTAGCGTGCTCAGATACAGGGCTAATGGGTGGGGCGTGCTGAAGTGCGGCACCAGGAGGCACAGTGGTGCACAACTGCTTAACAGCCACGGTGATGGTCGAAATCTGCTCAAGAATTCCGTGGAGACTCGATACGGGCTGGACCTCAATAACCTCAGGTACGGAGCTAAGCGATGCTAAGTGCTCAGACACGGGGTGTTCCAGCCGAGGAGGAGGTAACAAGCTACCGGTAGAACCAACCCTCCCCCTAGCCCTTCTTTTAATGAGAGCTTCAGCCATTGTGGCCAGATCAAAAAGGTCAACCAAGGAAGAGGAGCTCGAGAGAAAAAGCAGCTCGAGGTCAACTTCCTCCTTAAGACCCTGTTTAAAATAATGCATGAGGGGCGACTCATTATAGCTGCTCACCTCGGCCAGGGCATGGAACTCAGCCACATATTCCGGTACCTCCCTGGAACCTTGCAAAATATAAAAAATGTTGGCCATTTCTGGGGCAGAAAAAAGTGGCTGGGGGTCCAAGTAGATAGTGGGCACATCTAAAACTACCTGAACCCCAGATGGAACCCGGCAGTTACGGAAGGGAGGGCTGGGCAATTTGGGAGGGTTAGGGTGGAACACAGGATCTGTGATCTGAGTCAAAGAACGACCCTCCAAAAGCCAGCCGTGAGCTCAAGATGTAAAAGGTGAACCAAAATATAAATAAATAAACAATGGTTCAACGAAAGGAAAAAAATAAAAAAATAAAGAAAGCAACCTCAGTGGCTGGGATTACTGTAATACCTTACTTACTGGATGCTCTAGTAAATCTATAAATAAACTTCAATTAGTTCTGAATGCAGCCACCCGAGTGCTAACTCGAACTAGAAAATTTGATCATATCACTCCTGTTCTATCATCACTACACTGGCTACCAGTTAAATTCCGCATTGATTACAAAATACTTCTTATAACTTATAAAGCTCTACATGGCCTGGACCCACATTATCTGAGTGAACTCTTAAGAGTATTACAATCCTGCTCGTCTACTTCGTTCGCAGGGTGCAGGACTTCTTTTAGTTCCTAGAATTAGTCACAGCAGGGGGGAAAGGCTTTCTCATACATGGCCCCCCCAACTATGTAAAAAACTACTCACTCTAAACTACTCACTCGTTCTAAACTCAGACACTCTCCAAAATTTTAAGTCTAGGCTAAAGACATACTTATTTATGCAGGCTTTTGACTAGATTTAGACTGGAATGCATGGCTCGGGTGACTAGGGCCGGAGTCTGGAGTCATGTCTGGCCTGCCTGCCTTGTCCATTAGCGGGGAGTGTCAGGTGGGCAGTCTGGCTGAACTGGGCTTCGGTCCTCTTGATCTTGACTCGTGCATCCTTGCCTTAGACTAAGGGCAGAGCTAGGGGTTCATAGTCAAAGAGTCTTATGGTGATCAGAGACGTTGGGTTGCTGTCTTCTGCCTCCCGTGGTGTTGCTGATGTCTCATGTGATCCCTCTTAGCTATGTTACCTACCAGTTCTCCTCTTTCTAGCTATGCTGCTATAGCTAATGCTGTCGGGGTCTCCTGCTACACATGACATCAGTGATTGTTAATAGACACTGTGCTCTTAATCAATAACTAATTACATTTTCTGTTTTCTCAACAACTTTCGCCAACAACTTTCCTGCTTAGACTCAGGATCCTAGAGTGACTGTATATCGGACTACTTAATGCCGATGTGCATATTTCACATTTTATTTGAAGTATGACTCCATGACTTTAGTTTCATTCTTAGATTTATCATCTACACCGCCAAGGTGGTTGGGTCCCTTTTTGAGTCTTGGTCCTCCCAAGGTTTCTTCCTCATAACACTTAGGGAGTTTTTCCTTGCCACTGTTGCCCTAGGCTTGCTCAATTTGGGATTGGATGTAGATATTAGGAGATAATCTTGTAAAGTTGCTTTGAGACAATGCTCCATTGTAAAAAGCGCTATATACATTAATCTGACTTGACTTGACATCAGTGCTCACATGACACTGCCTACAGGATACTGGTGACTGGACATTTTTGGCTGGTGGACTATTTTCAGTCCAGCAGTGACACTGCGCCAGCATGTCAGTGTCAATGCAGTGCTGAGCCCAAATAGTTCATAACCTGTGGTAGTCCTTTGGGGATACTGACCATTAGACAACAGACTAAAGGGAACTAAAAAGTTTGTAGAGAAACAGATGGACTACAGTCGGTATTTATAGAGCCATAAAGTGCAGTGAGATTTTTGCACAGTACTGTATACACACACATTCACACACAACGTCAATTTTGTTGTGACAATTGTTAAAAATGCAAGGATTTGTTTCCATACACCATCTGTGTTTCGACAGGTTGTCTGAGATGCCCAATAAGCCGGGTTATTGCAATGCATGGAGCATAAGAGGAACTTGATGGGCTACCAACCTCCCATCGTGAAACCTTTCAGAAAATCAATGCAGCCACTAAATGTAACTTTTCTCATAACCCTAACACTCAGTATAGATCACAAGCAAATAAATCACTCATTGCCAAGGATGGTACATTAAAAAGATCAGATAAAAGACAGATGTTTTTTCTGGTTTCCCCAATTATCCAAAGCAGATTGTCAGTACCATTGTCAGTGCAGAAAGCCTTCTGAAAAGCAGCATTTCAGCAGTGCAATAGTTGAGAAGTATTTTGTTGAATGCTCAATACCTTTTCTTCAGCATCTATCTAGGGAAAAGTGAGAGAAATCCATAAATATAAAATTACATTTCTTCAGTAACAGAATCTGCAGTGCTCACTTTCAAGTCTGACTCTTGCCTGGTAAACTGACATTTGAAAATAACTGTCTAGAAGTGTTTTCACATCTCCTCTCCAAGCACACATCGCAGAGAGCTACTTTGAAAAGACAGTCCACAAAGACCAGATGCGAAACATGAAACCTGACAGACACTATCTCCTGACAAACAGTGATCAATCCATTCTAGAGAAAGAAGTAAGGGCAATTTATTATTTCTGGTTGCTATATTAACATCTATTATGCATACAGCTTAAGAACTGTTTATATAAGTAGTCTGCCCTAGATATTACCAATATAGTGCCTGTTTTCATCTAAATGGTACATAACAAAGAGAAAAAAAAGAAGAATGTTGATTGCAATAAAACTAGCTTTTTATATAAAATAGTGCAATTGTTACTTTTATTATTTCCACTTCACACCTTTGTTCATATATGTGGTCACAACAGGACTGAAGCTTTTCCCAGAGACATGGGTGCGCCACAGGATTGCATAGGGTGGCAGCTCATCATAGGAAGTTCACGACTCGGTTTATCTTCATGCTTAGTACACTCTGTACGAGAGCATTATAAATAGTACATTATATTAAGTTAGCTGTCAATGTCTACATTGTAATTAGATTAAGAACCAGTGAGAACTAGAATTTATTAAGTAAAAAAACAATTTTCATTTAATAAATTAACTGTGTGAGAAAAGTAAATTTTATATAATAGAATGCATTCGAAAATCTTCGGACCTTTTCACTTTTTTCACATTTTGTTATGTTGTGGCCTTATGCTAAAATAAATTTTAAACATCAAGATTTTCCCCATCGTTTTGCACCCAATACACCATAATGACAAAGTGAAAACTGATTTTTAGAAATTTTTAGAAAATTTATTGAAAAGGAAAAACTAAAATATTACATTTATGAGTATGCAGTCTTCTCGGGTATGATGCCACAAAGTTTGAACAACTGGATTATGGGATTTTCTGCCATTCTTCTCTGCAAATCCTCTCAATATTTTTTTTTCTAAATAAATTAGCAAAAATTAGCACAGAGCTGCTCTACAGACAGACTTAAGACTTAGAAGATCCTTTGTACCCAGAGCCATTGCTTTACAGCTCTACCAAGCAAGGGCTGAGGTTCTACTAACTAAATGCTGGCTTTGTGAATTGGACTTGTTTTGTGTGCATGTGTATTCACAACTATACTGTGAATATCTAATCTAATTATCAAATCTAATCTAATTAATATCTAATATCTAATTTAATTTGTAATGTTTACCTTCTAATTGAAATTGCGTCTCTTTGCACAGTCACCCATTCATTCATAATTGCACTGTAGATTTTCATCATATGTATACTGAATTTGTGTTTCTATCTTTCTATCTTTTTAAGCTCCTATTGTTGTGTGGCTGTCAAATGTTCTAGTGTATGTTTGTTTATGTCCTGTACAGTGTATCATTGTTGTTGTATTATTATGGTACTGGGACCTTAATTTCCTCTGGAATCAATAAAGCATCTATGTATCTATGAATCTATGTATGTATCTATCTATATCTATCTATCAAAAACCAGTAAAAGTGTTTACAAGTTTCTCACTATCAGCCATTGAGAGCATGTTACCCTGGATATAGAGGTGGAAGAATGCAGTTTTACAAATGTTGCTAATATGGATCTTAAAACTAAGATCACTTTTGAAAGTGACACCCAGGTTTTTGACCATTGTTTGTGATTCTAAAGAATAGAATATTAACCAGGTCAGTGCCTCTGCCTTTTCTTCACCATTACCAAAAGCTGTTATTTCGGTTTTATCCTTATTTAGCTGCAGAGAATTATGACACCTTGAGGAGTTAATGTAATCTAGACACTGAAGCAGGGTATTGGCAGATTGTTGAGGATCAGAAATCTCATATACAATTGTGTGTCACCCATATACTGATGAAAGGAAATATCATATTTGTTAATTATTCTGGCCAGTGGTAGCATGTGAAGATTAAACAGCAATGGTCCTAGAATGGGGCCTTGTGGCACTACACATGACAGAGTAAGGCTTGGATAAAGAGTTTCCGAGTGCAACATAGTGTTCATGGTTAATCGGATAGGACTGGAACCAGTTTAGTCCTAAACCAGTGAGACCAACCAAATAGTGTAGGCGATTCAGCAAAATCTCATGGTCGACAGCTACGAAGCCAGCACTAAGATCTAATAGAACTAATATAGATGTATTACCAGCATCTTGATTAACTTTAAGTTCATTTAAAACTTTAATTAGTGCTGTTTTGGTGCTGTGACAGCTCCGAAACCAGATTGAAAAGTTTCAAGTATGTGGTTTCAATGGAGATGGTCACCTAGTTGAATAGACCCTACCTTTTCAATGATCTTACTCAGAAAAGTAATATTTGAAATTGGTCTGTAATTTCCAATAATGGACAGGTCAAGACTGCTCTTCTTTAAGACGAGGACTAATAACAGCAGTTTTAAGACTCTGGCAGTAGATTCCTTGTTGAAGTAAACTGATTAACAGTGTTCCAAACATCACTAGAGAATAGATCAGATAATTGGATTAAATATTTAGTTGGTAAAAGGTCGAGTTGGTAAAAGGTTCAAACACAACAGTTTATTATAAAGTCCCTCAAAACACAGAAACCAGGCACCAAAACCAATAACAATAACAATAATGCTGTAGATAAACCAGCACGAAACGAGGAAAGCACAGCGAACGGAAACACCGGGGGAAGCGAGGAAATAATGTGAAGCCGCGGACACTAATGGAAGATAGCGTGAAGCAAAGGAGGCTAGCGGTAGGCGGCCGGGGAATGCGGATAACAACAGAGGCTAGAGGAAGCTAAGGAAGCTACTGGCAGGCAATTGGAGAATATGGATAGCTACCGGGACTAGCGAGAAGCTAAGGAAGCTAACAGAAGCTACCGGATGGAGCGGAGGGCTTACTGAAGCTAGCAGGAAGGCGAACACCATATACAGCTGGAGCTGCAAACAACATAAGGTATGGTCGCAGTCGCGAATAGGTGAGCCAGGCGGACAAGGCCGCCAACTCAGAAATCCGGGAGCGGAGCGACCCGCACCACAAAAACCAAAGCAGTAGTGGAAAAGAACCATCCAAAGTGTAGAAAAGCTGAGTCAATGGCCGTTTCTCAATAGCAAGTACGCGAAGTTCGGACTTACGTACTTCCTAGTATGGACTAAGAAATTCGACTTACGAGTACATTCTCCCAATGAAGGGAGAACGCAGTTCGGTTATTCTACAATTGGAACATAAGAACTTTACGTCACATTTCCAAAATCGTCTGAGCAATTTTTTATGTAAGCTCTATCTTGATAAACTGACTGCATAGTTGAATTTTAAACAACTAAATTCTGGCCCAAAAAAACTCTTATAACTTCATTCCGTGACATAATAACAGTATTACTTTAGAAATAATACTTGGTTAGATGCAAATTTAGAAATGGAACAGTACATGGGCTGTGACCGATGACGTTTCACAAGTACAGAAAAGTATGCATATTGAGAAACAGTCAGCACTCCCGCCCAGCGTCTAGGGAAGCAGGGCTTAAAAATAGTAATGCCCAGCTGAACGCAGTTAGCAAGCAAACCGAAATCAAAAACATTCATTCCAGGTGCACCTGCCGCCATGTTCCCAGGGATGTGGTTCCAATCATCCACGAACACATAGTCTGGCCGTGGAACATAACAACCAGTATGTCTATTGTGTGAAAAAGAAATTTAGGATTATCTTTATTATTGTTGCTATGGCTAGATAAATGCTCTGATCTTGCAGTCTTAAGTTGGCTGTTGAGCTGTTTAAGCTAATTTTTGTATATATAATAATAAATAGTGAGCTTAGTCTGTCTCCATTTTCTTTCAGCATGTCTGCATTCTCTCTTTAACTTAATTATGGTGGTTGAATTTTTCCATGGGGCTTTATTAATGCATGGAACACATTTAGTTTTTAGTGGAGCCAGAATGTTAATGCAATCGCTAATTCTGGTGGTGAAATTTCCAACTAAGCTATTTATATTTACAGCATTTAGCAGACGCCCTTATCCAGAGCGACTTACAATTGGTACAGTCTTACAATCCAAGCAATTGTGGGTTAAGGGTCTTGCTCAAGGACCCAACAGTGGCAGCTTGGCAGAGGTGGGATTTGAACCCAGTACCTTAACCGCTAGGCTACCACAGTCCCCCCTATTTGTTTATGTCCTGTACAGTGTATCATTGTTGTTGTATTATTATGGTACTGGGACCTTAATTTCCTCTGGAATCAATAAAGCATCTATGTATCTATGAATCTATGTATGTATCTATCTATATCTATCTATCAAAAACCAGTAAAAGTGTTTACAAGTTTCTCACTATCAGCCATTGAGAGCATGTTACCCTGGATATAAGAATGCAGAATGCACATCCAACTAGGCAATAGGCTATACTGATGCATCACAGTTAGCCTCAGTAACAGGGAAGGTCAAGTCAAACAGATTTGAGAAGCTAGTTTTAAAATCATCAGCAAAATAGTGCTTACTAATTACTCTCCAGCTTAACTTAAAGTTGGTAAGCATAGTCATTGTGAATAGCAGTGACCTGATATTTCGACATCAAGGAGAGCAGACGCCCTGATGTCTAGCCCAAAAGATATAAACAAATCTAAAGTATGTCCATGTTTATGAGTAGGGCTAGAAACATACATTTAGTCAGGTTGAAAACATTTAATAACATAGAAAAGTGATTAGTAATGGTCAAAATCTGTTAAAATCTATGATGATAACTCACCAAATTACTAAATAAAACCGGTGTGGAGATTAATGGCAAGATATTCAATGTGAAGAATTCCCCAAGATGTACTTGTTTGCAACATATCCTATGACAGTACAGACAGACTACACCACCACCTTTTTTGTTAACTCTAGGGATAATGAAAAAGCAGTAAATAGGTGGGGCTGTCTCATTAAGGACAACACTATCATTGCTAACAACCCAGGTTTCTGTAAAAAAAAATAATGTCAAGTATATTGTTTTCAATTAACTGTCCCACAGTAAATGCTTTGTTATTAAGTGACCGGACATTGAGGACAGCAGGATTTAAAACAACAGATGATGTTTTTTTTTCTCCTAGTGTTTATAATTTCTAATTAACACCAGCTTAACTTAAATTTCATATATTGTATTATGTTTTTCAATTTTTTTCAGTTTTGTATAGCCATGCCACCGGTTGCTACACAAGATCAGGATATTACGCTGAGAAGCAGCATGGTTTCCAACATATCACTACTGTACGAATGCACTACCAGCACACTTCCGTGGAGCAGTCCAGAGTAGAGGTGGCTAATGCAGTCGTGTGCAGTATGCTCAACAGTGCTGCACTCCATCTGGATTTAGGTCTATCACCTTGTTTGTGCCATCTATCAGTGCTTATTCCAGAAACCACACAGTTCTGGGGCTTAGTCAGGCCAGCTGATTTGCACAGACCCGGCAGAGAGACGACAGCTGTTTGTCCGCAGTTGCTACTGACTCAGCCAGATGATTAATAAACATCGAGCCCAGAAACTCTTCATCCTCCCATATAGAGTTCAAAATGGAAATTCTTTGCTCAAGTTCAGCTATTCTCTGAGAGAGTTTACAGCAGTCCAAACATTTGGCAAACACAGTTGAAGTCGAAGGGTGCCACAGCAAAACACACTTCTGTAATCTACTGACCTAGATCTGTTTCTCCAAAACTTCTTGCAGTGTGTGCTTCACCATATTCAGAAGCTTCAGTTATTCCTCTAGCTAAAACCAAAATAAAATAAAATGGAGTAAATGTAAGCTAAATGTTACATTCACTGTCCTTGACTGAGTGAGATAGGAGAATAAAATAGAAGAAAAAAAGAAAGCTAAGCGGGAGAGACAGAATAACCATCTGCCCAACAGCTAAGCAGGAAGTCAATGAATGGTGCAGAAATGTCACAATGTTGAATTAATGGTGCAGAAATGCCACAGGTGTCTCTAGTAACTGCTTGGAATTGGTGGAGTTCATTAGGTTCAGATGAAGTCCTGTTTATATATTGAGGGAATTTACAGCTGTGCTCATTGGTGAACATAACTCCTAAAGCTAATTCTAAGGAAGGCTATCAGTAAACTATAAATGTGCATAACCTGAAAACGTTTTCATTATAATAAGGGATAGGCAGCAAATTGCAAAACTTAGATCAGTCATATTAGTATATCCACATAAAGCTTCTGGACCTGAAAATGTTTCTGTCCAGGTGGTCTGAGAATGTGCAGAGCAGCGTGCAGGTGTCCTCACAGATATTTTTAATCTTACCCTGAACCAGTCCAAGACCATTGCTATCATCCCTGTGGCAAAAAAATAATCTGTGTCCAGTCTTAATGACTGCAGTCCCATAGTACTCACCTCAATCATTATGAAGTGTTTTGAGAGATAAATTGAAGAATGTCAAGAGCTCAAAGTTCAGTTGCATGCACATCACAAAGAACTTCATCTGGTCAATCAACGCCACCTCCAAAACCAAGAAAACCCAGCAAATCTCTACTTTTCCTCTCAGATTGACAAAAGCAAAACTCCCCCATCCCATCCTCACTACATTCCTAAAAGAGAATATAAGAGGATTAGGAACTGCACCACCTCAGACCACATGACCCTAAAGCAGGTAGGGAGAACAACTGAGAACACTGACAGACTTTCACCCCTCCATTGAGGACTTCAAATTGTGCATCACCAAAGCCACCAGCATTATGGATTACCCCCCCTAGTCATGGACTGTTTACCTTCCTGCCATCTGTCAGATGGAACCAGAGCATACAGGCCACCACTGCCAGACTCCCCAATACACTCTTTCCCAAGGCAATCTGGGCTCCTCAACAACTGCTAACACTTATCAAGTTAGGAACTACCTTGCTTCTACTATTGACTCACACCAGGTCTAAAGCTGTACTTGCTAAGTGTGATGAGCTGTACTTGCCCATTTGACATATTTTATAGAATAGTAGATTTGCACTATTTTGCACGTTTTATACTGATTCTAAACTGTTCCACTTGCAGAATATCATCATCTTCATCATCATTCCATCTGATTAAGCATATTAGCTATGCATAGCATCATAAATTGTGAATAATGGATACCTTATTTTTGTACTGATTTACAGTCATCTTAAATGAATGTACTCTGCACATGTTGTTTATCATGTTTTTATGTTGGAGGCAATACGTTTCATCCCTACTGTGTATTATTATTTTCATCTCTATCATATACACATATGATAGAGATGAAAATAATAATAATGAAAAAAGCCTTCTACACTCTAACTCTACCTCCTGAACAGGTACTTGTGTAGGATATGCAAGCAGAGTTAACATTGTTTTATATTCTCACTGTTTTTAATTAAACAAGGGAAAGTGCAAGGGAAAGCAGCATTTTTCTATGTGACTTGGCATGACTGTAGACTGATAAAAAATAAAGGCAGCACAAAATAGTTAAGGGGCATTGTTGAACACAAGTAATTATAGTACAGGCTTTCAGCATGGGATAATTTAATTAAAGCTCAATTTTACATACACACCAATGGACCTTTAATATTCAGTCACTGGTCAGCAGGTCGTAGGCATAGTGTGGAAAGTCAAATGGACCCTCACAAAAGAGTTCCAAAAAGTCCTGTCTTCACATGCCAGTCTCATTTACAGCTTGCCCCAGATCTGCATCAGTGCTACAAAAACACATTTACCAGTACTGTTCCCCATCACATTGCTCCAAGAGAAAGGTTAAATCCAGTTCTCCATAATTTTAATCACTACACAGGAAAGTCCCTTGTTTATTATTATCATCTTTGGCCTTCTCCTTTTCGCTGTGTGACAACTCCCCTGTTTGTCACCAAAACACACGCACAAACACACACATGCACACCTCTTACACCTCTTTCGTATGAGATGATATATCAATGCAAGAGGTAATGCAAGCAGTTGCAATGTACAGTATCTGTCTTCAAAGTTATGAGCTGATGACAGAGATTTAACTTGTACAGCTGTGCCACCTAACAAAGACAGCACTACAGCCCAACAAGCACTAGACCAACATGAATAATGGTTGCTAATGGGTTCACTCAGACAATTTGACCTACACACCTACAATATGACCTACACCTACATAATACAATTTGACTAATATGTAGTCTCTGTGTGTTTCCACTTGTGAATGTGAGCTCCTTTTGTCCCACCAAGCATGACACATTCTACTTTCAAATAGCTATGTATGGTGTCAAAATAGGGCCAAAAGTTCTGAGAATCAAAAACCAGAATTCGTAACCAAGAAATGACATTTCGTAATTGAGAAAACTATTATTAATATTGAGAGTTATAAAATCAGGTCTTTAAACAGAATATTTCTGTATTTAATCGTGCATTTTGTGTGTTGTATTCTTGAAGAATCCGCTTTCGCTTTTGCTGCGCCTTTTCTCAGTTGCGCTTCTCTCAGTCTCGCTTTCGCTTCGAAAAGTTTCTCGCTTGGACTTTTGGCCCCGATTTTACGGGTGGGCGAGATCTAGTCAGTCATTGGCTGCTGGAGTCAAGTACCGCCCACTCAGCTCATTCTACACACCCCTCTACGTCAGCGAAAGCGCGCCAGTCTTTTTCCCCGATTGGAAAATGCCGGCCAGAAAACGGGTAAGATGTGAGTTGTTGCTTTCTCATATCAGTTAGTTTTAATGATTATGTCTTTTAGCAATGCACAGTTCCTCATAGAGGCTTAGAGCCAGAATGCTAACTGGTTAATCTAATTAGAGTGCTAACGTTACCCAGCTCAATCACTGTGTGACGTTTGAATTAGATCTGCTGTGGAGTTTTGGAAAGATAACCACCTTGTTGTATGCTGTAATTATTACTGAATACTTACAATTAATAAGGTTATTTCACTCTTTCAAACTTGGTTAACTACTGGAGTATCTGATGGCTGACCACACCAGATTTAAGGTCAGGCTCTGGTGGAGTTTTGTTTAGGAACTCACCTGATTCTATTGTAATTCAGTTCACATGTATGTACCCTTGGGACTGTATCTGTGTATGGTGGAAATCTGAGGTTTAGAAAAGTTAAGGACTATGGTGAAAATTATGGAGTGAGATCACTATCTTTAATACGAGAGCGCAAAATCAAAAAACAAGAGCGCAAAATCACAAAACAAGAGCGCAAAATCACTTAAATCGAGCGAAAACAAGACCTGTACGCTTTCAACGCGGCAGCGCATTTTCAGTTCTGTGCGCGTTTTCAGTTCTGTGCTCGTTTTCAGTTCTGCACGTTTCGTAGATAAAAACCGGAAATACATCAGAGGCCAAGGCTTGGTAGATCGATACTGGAACTATCGACGGCAAGATGTCGCAATCGGCAAGAAGGAATAATATAGACAAAAAAAAAAAAAAGGTAAAGAATACAGTAAAAAAATACAGTAAAGAAGATACTAAATGCATTATTAAAGCTAAAATGAAGGACACAGAACAGACTGGAAGACAGTTTTATAATATTAAAAGTAAAGTTGGAAAGGGCAGGCACACAAACTGAAGTAAGCAAGAAGAGAGCATATTATCAAGAATGCGATCTGGACATACAGGGTTAAACAGCACCTTGTTTTAATGAAGAAACATATTGAGGGCAACTGTGAATACTGTAATAATCAAGAAACTGTAGAACACATAATCCTTCATTGTCCTAAATATTATCAAGCCAGACAATGATTCATTTCACATCTTGAGGGAAATCAAATTAGACTGAAATTACATGACATATATCAAAAGTGTGGGCACTCCTTATGAAATGTTTGCTGATTTTCTAAGTTAAATAAGCTAGCCTAACCTCTACATGAAACAATAGTATGGCATATTTCTACAAATGTTTAATGCACAGTATTCATTTGCTGAATTTAACATGTTGGAAGTACATAATATAAAATGTGACTTGTATTATGACAGGACACCCTGTCAGTCAGTACTTGGTAACTGCTTGATAGAAACTACAGGGAATCAATAGGTGCCCAAATCTTTGCACTTGCAGCATTTTATGTTATTTTCTCCAGGGTATGTTAAATTCAGTAAATCGGTGATGGTATTACAGTCAAATTTAGACCTGTTTCCATTTTGAATTCAGAATGATCTTCCCAAATGTCAGGCCTAGTGTGTGAACATGTGATTTTATGTAAAGATGTCTGAAATAACTATGCATTCTCTGTAGATATAATGTATTTGAGATCATGTATAGCTCTGTCGATTTCTGGAAGCTGTGCAGAGAACTGGCTGGCCATCATGGTATGGTCCTGATATGGTTTGAATTAATTCCCCAGTTTACTTTTAATATTATGAAACTGTCTTTATCCTTCATTTTAGCTTTAATAATGCATTTAGTATCTTCTTTACTGCATTTTATATTATTCTCTATATTATTCCTTCTTGCCGATTGCGACATCTTGCAATCGATAGTTCCAGTAACGATCTACCAAGCCTTGGCCTCTGATGTATTTCCGGTTTTTATCTACGAAACACGCACAGAACCGAAAACGCACACAGAACTGAAAACGTGCACAGAACTGAAAACGTGCTGCCGCGTTCTTGTACAGTTCTTGTTTTCGCTCGATTTAAAGTGATTTTGCGCTCTTGTTTTGTGATTTTGCGCTCTCGTATTAAAGATAGTGATCTCACTCCATAGAAAATTTAGTTCTGTATAACAGTTAACGTCATAATGTATACTATAAGTATTAATACATGTATGTCTGAATATTTTTACTCTATTCATATATCCCTCATTCCATCTTGATTGTACACTATAATATCTTAAGTATATTCTTAATGTGTGTGTGTGTGTGTGTGTGTGTATATATATATATATATATATATATATATATATATATATATATA